>JAWKAU010000825.1:0-32000 GCA_033398695.1 Orobanche coerulescens
ATGTGTGAAGTTAGAAGCTCAAAACAAGATGAAAATGTATAAACCCGAGTTTCTAGTCAAATTTGGAAACCCAAGTGTTGGCTCTAGTTCAACTACTAAGGCAACTGTACCGACTCCGGTCCCTGTTGCGATTCCCAAGAACCCCTACGTACCGAAGGAGATAAGTTTGTCTAAAGTAAGATGTTTCAAATGTCAAGGGTTCGGACATTATCAAAATGCTTGTCCGAACAAACGAGTGGTGACACTAAGAGAAGCTGTCATGATCCGAGACGAGTTGTTGGTTGAGGAAGAAAGACTGGGTGATGTATTTGATTTCGACATGAAAGACGAAGAAGGAGAAGAATGTGAGGCTTACGATGCTCTGAATTGCGATACAGCCTTGGTTCTTCGCACTTTGCAAGCCAAGTCGATCCCAAGCGAGTCAGAACAACGGGACCAAATATTCCATACGAAGTGTCAAGTTGGAGATAAGTGGGGTAGTTTAATTATCGATGGAGGGAGTTGCAACAATGTATCTTCGAGTGAAATAGTGACGAAGCTTGGACTAACCACCACCGCCCACCCCAAGCCATATGCTTTACATTGGCTTGATGACGGAAGTAAGGTGAGGGTTTCGAAGCAGGTTCGGGTCGGACTGACAATGGATTCTTATCGTGATGAGATATTATGTGATGTGATTCTGATGGATGCGTGTCACGTACTTTTGGGACGTCCTTGGTTATTTGATAGGGATGTTTTGCATCGGGGTATGATACGGAATCATTTGACATGAACGAAGAAGACGAAGTAAGGATCGACATAAATGACCTTACTACACGCCATGCACGGACTACCACGTATTTAGGCGGGAAAACGGACATAAGACGTGGAGTCTCGGTCTCATCCGTGTCATATAACACGGCACGTGTCATGCTATGCCAGAAGGTCGACAATCGGCCGAAAAATAGACGAACTGCCGGAAAAATCACCTTTTTGTTGTTTTTCCTCCCCTCACATGTCATGATTAGACTTGCATGTTATGTGGGGTGGCTTATAATCATTTTGTTGTGTGATTCCCCCTCCCTATCATTTGATTCATTTGTATTTTATTTTGATGTTTTGTTTTTCATTTCAAGATCATGTGATCTTGTTTTATTCCTTAGTTGCTAAGAAGACTACCTTGCTATAAGTAGTCTTGTTCATGCTTTCATTATGTAATGTATGTTGAAGAAATAAGAATACACTTGTCTTTTCTTGGTGAATGATTTTCATCGAACCTTGATTTTTATTCGACGCGTTTTCGAATATTAATCCGATTGATTCTCAATAGATCTTGGGAAGAAATCACCTTATCGAGTTATAGGTCTAATTCGATAAACCCTTGTTCTTGATCGTTCAAGTCTTCTTGATCGATATTATCACTTTTTCCCGATATTACTTCCATTTTTCATTTGTTCGAATTTTCATCGTCATATTCGATATTACTCCCACAAAATACGTCCTAAAACAACTTAATCGTAAAAAGCCTTCCGCTACGATATTCCTACGCACACTCCGACCGATACGTATCCAGTTTTCCCCGGAGAATTCGTATCATTAGTGGTATCAAACCTTATACGATTTGAGGACTTCGTATAAATCATTCATATTGTTCTTGTTTACGTAAGCCGAATTGCCCTACTTTCGGTTATATCTTACGAGTGTTACACATATTCAAGTGTTGTGAGGATCAATTATATTTCCGCTGCATTCCATACGAGTTTACGTCCATTTTCACACGTAATTCGTATCATTAGTGGTATCGGAGCCCAAGGTCATCTCCTTAGGTGATTTATTCAACGAATTTTTTTTGTTGAGCAAAATGGAGTTCAACGATTTTTATCTCTTCGCGATATTACGCGATGCATTACACAGCGTACCGGAGTTCATGGGACCTTCCGATCCAAAAGCATGTGTTGATTGGCTCCACGTTTGTGAGGAGTTTTTCAACCACAATTCAATTCCATTAGACCGCCGAGTCTCGTTGGCGACGAAACGCCTTCGTGGTCACGCCTCGACCTGGTGGCAGAACTTGAAAACCAGCCGTTTACACCAAGGTAAACCCAAAATCAGAGACTGGAACAAATTCATAAAACACTTTACTCGGAAATTCATCCCCAAAAATTCTCGTTGCCACGATCCACAGATGGAACCACACCGGAAATTGTAGAAGTTCAGCGCCACCCCGCCACCGACCTTCGATATAAGGTTTTTCCACATCACTGAGCGGCACAATGACGAATTTCCAGCAGAACCTTTTTCCTATGAAGACGATGCCCCTACTACCATTTTTAATGAAGTAGATGAGGCAAAGGTTTCAACGATGCAATACAACGAAGAAGACGATTTGGTTAGTGTTTCCCTAATTGACGAACTTGGATCTTGCTATTATGAGCATGGGCCAATTAATTGTATTGGCCAAATTGACCAAAACGGACCAAATTATTTCAATGGTGAGGAGCCTACTAGTGTCATGGAAATCGGGCCGAATTATGAAGGACCACCATTATTTAATGCAGAACCAGTTGACAAAGAGGAATCCGTAATAAATCCTGTTTTTCCCATTCTTGATGGTGAACCCGATGTGGAATTATCAGTGTTTCCAATTCTGGAGGATGAACCCGATGTGAAATTAACCGTGCATCCCATTTCAGATGTCCGCTCATGTCATGATATCGGTATTACCGGGCAAAGTAATTATTATTATTTTATTAATAATGATAGTTATTTTGTTGGTGATTCTCGAGGGCCCCCCACTACCTATCGTCTCAAGATTTTGGGCCATGTACGCACTGCGGACATTTTCGAGATCAAATACGTAAAGGCTTTAATTAATTATCTTGATGACGAAGGAAGTTCGGAATTGAGGACAATTCCTTTTAAAGGAGGAGGAGATGATACGGAATCATTTGACATGAACGAAGAAGACGAAGTAAGGATCGACATAAATGACCTTACTACATGCCATGCACGGACTACCACGTATTTAGGCGGGAAAACGGACATAAGACGTGGAGTCTCGGTCTCAGCCGTGTCATATAACACGGCACGTGTCATGCTATGTCGGAAGGTCGACAATCGGCCGGAAAATGGACGAACTGCCGGAAAAATCACCACCTGCCGGAAAAATCACCACCTGCCGGAACTGGCCGATCACTGCCGACCACCACCTGCCGGAACTGGCCGATCGATGCCGACCGAACCCGGCCGTGTCATCCGACACGGCGCGTGCCGAGATGTCCTAGATAGTGAAATCTCGCTACCGACCGAACCCGACCGTGTCGTCCGACACGGCCCGTGCCGACACAACCCGACCGTGTCAGGCGACACGGCCGAGTCACACTCTTCCGGATAGTAAATTCCCGCTGTCCGACCAACCCGACCATGCCAAGCGACACGGTCGAGTCCTGCCGAACATGTGCGCCCGCACATGCCGCCGCGGCCGTGCCGATCGGCACGGGCCGTGTCCGACAGCCAGCAAATGACCATTATTGCTGATTTTTTTTATTTTTTGTTGTTTTTCCTCCCCTCACATGTCATGATTAGACTTGCATGTTATGTGGGGTGGCTTATAATCATTTTGTTGTGTGATTCCCCCTCCCTATCATTTGATTCATTTGTATTTTATTTTGATGTTTTGTATTTCATTTCAAGATCATGTGATCTTGTTTTATTCCTTAGTTGCTAAGAAGACTACCTTGCTATAAGTAGTCTTGTTCATGCTTTCATTATGTAATATATGTTGAAGAAATAAGAATACACTTGTGTTTTCTTGGTGAATGCTTTTCATCGAACCTTGATTTTTATTCGACGCGTTTTCGAATATTAATCCGATTGATTCTCAATAGGTCTTGGGAAGAAATCACCTTATCGAGTTATAGGTCTAATTCGATAAACCCTTGTTCTTGATCGTTCAAGTCTTCTTGATCGATATTATCACTTTTTCCCGATATTACTTCCATTTTTCATTTGTTCGAATTTTCATCGTCATATTCGATATTACTCCCACAAAATACATCCTAAAACAACTTAATCGTAAAAAGCCTTCCGCTACGATATTCCTACGCACACTCCGACCAATACGTATCCACTTCTCCCCGGAGAATTCGTATCATTAGTGGTATCGAACCTTATAGGATTTGAGGACTTCGTATAAATCATTCATATTGTTCTTGTTTACGTAAGCCGAATTGCCCTACTTTCGGTTATATCTTACGAGTGTTACACATATTCAAGTGTTGTGAGGATCAATTATATTTCCGCTGCATTCCATACGAGTTTACGTCCATTTTCACACGTAATTCGTATCAGGGTAGGAGCAACGAATACGAGTTGCGAGACAAAGGAAAGAAGATCATGTTGAAACCGATGTCTCCTCAAGCTATCCGTTCCATGAGTGCCAAACGAGGGGAAAAACCGAACCTCACCATGTTCGCTAGCGAAAGGGAAGTTGAACACGCTATGGAGAGTGGTGAGCGTGTTTACATGCTGGTGATAAAGGAGACTCGAGATGATTTCGTGGCAGCAAAAAACGAGGATACAGTGGCCGACTTATTACATGAGTTCACGGACGTCTTCCCTGAAGAATTGCCGTCGGGTTTGCCGCCAATTCGTGGAATTGAGCATCAAATCGACCTTATACCAGGTGCACCTCTTCCAAATAAAGCTGCCTATAGGTTTAATCCCGAGGAAACGAAGGAACTTCAGAAGCAGATTGAAGAACTAATGAGCCACGGGTATGTTCGAGAAAGTTTAAGTCCATGTGCGGTTCCGGTCCTACTTGTTCCTAAGAAGGATGGTTCTTGGCAGATGTGTATCGATAGCCGGACCGTAAATAACATAACGATCAAGTATCGATTCCCGATACCAAGGCTTGATGATATGTTGGACGAGCTACATGGCTCGGTGGTCTTTTCTAAAATTGATTTGCGAAGTGGCTATCACCAGATTCGTATGCGGGAGGGGGATGAATGGAAGACGGCTTTCAAAACTAAGCATGGGCTGTATGAGTGGACCGTCATGCCATTTGAACTTACGAATGCTCCGAGTACTTTCATGCGTTTGATGAACGAAGTACTTAAGACATTTTTGGGCAGATTTGTGGTTGTTTATTTAGATGATATTTTGGTTTATAGTCGGTCGGTGGAAGAGCATCTAGGATATCTACGGCAAGTATTCGAGACTCTTAGGTCTCAAAGGCTGTATGGAAAGAAAGAAAAGTGTGTGTTTCTCGTCGAGAGCATAACTTTTCTTGGCTATGTTGTTTCGAAGGATGGAGTGTTGGTTGATCAGGGGAAAATTGAAGCTATTAAGTCGTGGCCTACTCTTAAAACCATAACTGAAGTTAGATCGTTCCACGGTCTTGCCTCTTTTTATCGGAGGTTTATTTGAGATTTCAGCACCCTAACGAGTCCGATAACTGAGTGTTTGAAGAAGGGTCCGTTTGTGTGGAGCAGGGCTGCCCAAGAGGCATTTGAAAAGTTGAAGGCAAGGTTATGTGAAGCACATATCTTGGCGTTACCCGATTTTGCACAGCCGTTCGAGGTGGAATGTGATGCTAGTGGAGTTGGTATTGGGGCGGTCCTCATTCAAGGCAGGCGGCCTATTGTGTACTTTTCGGAGAAGTTGGGTGGGGCTCGACTCAACTATTGTACTTACGAAAAGGAGTTCTATGCCATAGTGAGAGCTCTTGATCATTGGAGCCATTACCTTCGGCCGAAACATTTTATTCTGCATTCAGACCATGAATCTTTAAAGTATATTAATGGGCAACAGAAGTTGAGTCCGAGACATGCTAAGTGGGTGGAGTTCTTACAATCGTTTCACTTTTCATCGAAGTATAAGGACGGTAAGTGATACGAAGCCGAATACTCCAAGCGAAGAAGATGAAGTAAGAATTGACGTAAAACACCTCGATCGCACTACAACCTACTTAGGCGAGAAAACAGAAACGAGGCACGGAGTTACCTTGATAGTCGGAATTGGAGTAACTTAAAAATAGCATCTTGGGGAGGGAAAAAGGATCAAGTGGCAACTAAACAAATAAAAAGATGTTCAGCCTTCTCTTATAAAGTAGCAGGATTCTTGGCAAAAAGGGCGGCTGTCAACAAACAACTTGGAGGCAAAGACCCAGCTTTTACTTTTGTCCACAAGTGACATGAGGAACCTTTTTTATTATCTTTTATTATTCTAAGCTCAGCTTGTATTAATTTAAATTATCTTGTCAGGCTGCTTTTGCCTATAAATAGTGGCAGTAGAGTTGTAATGGGAGATTATTGAATGTTGAAGAATTGAGAACACTTTGTGTTTTTCTGGTGAATGCTTTTCATCAAAACTTGGTTTTTATTCGACGCGTTTCGAATACTAATCTGATTGATTCTCAATAGGTCTTGAGGAGAAATCACTTTATCAAATTATAGGTCTAATTTGATAAAACATCTGTTTATATCTTGTTTCGATATTCTGTTTATTTTTTTCGATACAGTTGTATACTTGTCCGATATTTCGCATAAAGTGTCGTTCGATCCTTCGAACGTGTTTCCTGTCTTAAAGTCGCTTCCGAACGAAACGTGCTGTTTCGAGTCTTTTCATTTGGGCCAAATTCCTGTCTTGTGGCTGTATCGAATCACCGCCTTCATCACTCGCCAGTATTGTTGCTGTAGCGAGCTGTTGTCACCAGTTCCCGACAGTTTCTTGTCGATAGCTTCCGTTCATCAAAAGGACTTCCGCTGTATCGATCGCGAATTCGCATAACCAGTGAGAATTCGTATCATAAGTGGTATCGGAGCCCAAGTTCTTGATCTTTGGCATTATGGATCTCAACGACGCTGATTTCTTGGCAAAACTTCGTGACGCACTGCGTGACGTACCAGAACAACGCGACCAGCGTTGGCAACCTAGGCGTGGTGACTATGAACGACCCTCACGCCATGTCGAAGAGTTCAAGGTGAACGAGCTCCCAGAGTTCGTTGGAGGGACAGACCCTAAAGTTTACCTGGAATGGGAACGAAAAATTGATCGTATGTTCGAGTTTAAAGACCTTGACGATGAGAAAAGGTGTAAGTATGCAATTCTCAAGTTGGGTAAAGGAGCTTCACTTTGGTACGAAGGAATTAAAACACGAAGAGCTCGTAAGTGGGAAGGAAAAGATCCGTTCGTGGGATTCATTAAAAAGAAAACTTCGTAAGAGATATGTACCAACATCACACCGGTTGTCCTTGTACAGGAAGATTGCAGATCTCATGCAAGGAAAGTTGAACGTCAGTGAGTACATTGAGGAGTTTGAGAATCTGACCCTAATGGGAGAAATAGAGGAGAATGAGGAGCAGAAGATGTCGCGATTTTTGCGTGGCTTGAACCGAAGCATAGCTAACTCAGTGGAACTGTATCCATACGAGGACTTCGATACATTATGTGGGTTATGTGTGAAATTAGAAGCTCAAAACAGGATGAAGATGTATAAACCCGAGTTTCCAGTCAAGTTTGGAAACCCAAGCGTCGGATCTAGTTCAGCTGCTAAGGCAACTGCATCGACTCCTGCCTGTTGCGATTCCTGCTAAGGCGACTATACCCTACGTACCGAAGGAGACGAGTTTGGCTAAAGTGAGATGTTTCAAATGTCAAGGATTCGGACATTATCAAAATGCTTGTCCAAACAAACGAGTGGTGACACTGAGAGAAGCTGTCACGATCCGAGATGAGTTGTTGGTCGAGGAAGAAAGACTGGGTGACGTATTTGATTTCGACATTAAGGACGAAGAAGGAGAAGAATGCGAGACTTACGATGCCCCAAGCTATGACACGGCTTTAGTTCGCGAACGCTACAGGCCAAAGTCAGATCGAATGATTCGAACAATAAATCAAATATTTCACACAAAGTGTCAAATTGGAAAGAAATGGTGTAGTTTGATCGTTGATGGAGGGAGTTGCACCAACGCCGCTTCCAAATGAGATGGTGACTAAACTCGCGCTAACCACTACGGCTCACCCGAAACCTTACACTTTGCATTGGCTCGATGATGGGAGCAAAATAAGGGTGACTAAACAAGTGAGGATTGGACTAGCCATGGGTTCATATGAAGACAACGTATTTTGTGATGTACTCCCGATGGATGCATGCCATGTACTGTTGGGAAGACCATGGATGTTTGATAGGGACGTTTTACACCGAGGAAGAAGCAATGAGTACGAGTTACGGGATAAGGGCAAGAAGATTGTGCTTAAACCAATGTCACCGCAAGCTATTCACTCTATGAGTTCTAGTCGGAGTGAAAACCAAAATTGGCCATGTTTGCTAGCGAACGGGAGGTGGAACATGCTATTAATGATGGCAAGTGTGTGTACTTGTTGGTTCTAAAGGAGACACGGAATGGTGACATAGTTGTGCGGAACGAAAGGATGGATGCCTTATTACGCGAATTTGCGGATGTTTTTCCCGAAGAATTACCGTCGGGTTTACCACCAATTCGCGGGGTTGAACATCAGATCGACCTCATACCGGGTGTGTCGCTCCCTAACAAAGCTGCCTATAGATGTAATCCTGAGGAGACAAAGGAATTACAAAACCAAATCGAAGAACTGATGGATCGTGGATATGTTCGAGAAAGCCTAAGCCCTTGTGCGGTTCCGGTATTACTGGTTCCAAAGAAGGACGGATCTTGGAGGATGTGTATTGACAATCGAGCTCTGAACAATATAACCATCAAGTATCGATTTCCGATTCCGAGGCTTGATGACATGTTGGACGAATTACACGGATCAGTGATCTTTTCAAAAGTTGATCTACGAAGTGGTTATCACCAGATTCGAATGCGAGAAGGAGATGAGTGGAAGACAGCCTTCAAAACTAAACACGGGCTGTATGAATGGACCGTCATGCCGTTCGGTCTTACAAATGCACCGAGTACTTTCATGCGCTTGATGAATGAGGTACTTAAGCCATTTTTAGGGAAATTTGTGGTTGTATACTTAGATGATATTTTGATCTACAGCCGATCGCTGCAAGAACATTTCGAACACTTGAGGCAAGTCTTCGAAACCCTTAGAGACCAGAAGCTGTATGGAAAAAAGGAGAAGTGCTCATTTTTGGTCGAAAGTATAGTCTTTCTTGGCTATGTTGTTTCAAAGAATGGAGTGTCGGTCGATCAAGCGAAGAATTAAGCAATTAAGTCCTGGCCGGTTCCCACTACAGTGACGGAGGTTAGATTGTTCCATGGACTAGCTTCATTTTACCGAAGATTCATTCGAGACTTCAGTACCATTGCAAGCCCAATAACCGAATGTTTGAAGAAGGGCACGTTTAATTGGAGCAGGGCTGCTCAGGAGTCATTTGCAAATTTGAAGGCGAAGTTGTGCGAAGCACCAATCTTAGCATTACCCGATTTTTCGCAACCGTTTGAGGTGGAGTGTGATGCTAGCGGAGTGGGCATTGGAGCGGTTCTCATTCAGGAAAAACGACCTATTGCTTATTTTTCCGAGAAGTTAAACGGTGCTCGTCTGAATTATTGTACCTACGACAAGGAGTTTTATGCGATTGTGAGGGCCCTAGATCATTGGAGTCACTATCTTCGGCCAAAGCATTTCATCATACATTCGGACCATGAATCCTTGAAGTATATTAACGGGCAACACAAGTTAAGTCCCAGGCATGCGAAGTGGGTGGAATTCTTACAATCATTTCACTTCTCATCAAAGTATAAGGATGGCAAGAGCAATATTGTGGCAGATGCATTGTCTAGGCGTTATGCCTTACTCGCCACTCTTGATGTTCGTTTGCTTGGATTCGATACAATAAAGAAATATTACGAAGGTGATGCGGATTTTGGCGAGACCTTCGCCCTATGCAAATCTGGCCCGGTGGGAGAATTTTCGATACAGGAGGGTTTTCTTTTTAAGGGAAATCGTCTTTGTCTACCAAGGCACACGATTCAAGAATTGCTGGTTCGAGAGGCTCATGGGGGAGGTTTGGCTGGCCACTTCGGTTCGGCCAAGACATTAGAAGTGCTTAAGGAACATTTTTACTGGCCAAGGATGCAGGGGGATGTTAACAATATAATCAGTAAATGTGTGACGTGCCATGTTGCGAAAAGTTCGTTCAAATCAGGAGTCTACACACCTTTACCGATTCCGGAGAGGCCGTGGGAAGATGTCTCAATGGATTTCATTGTGGCTTTGCCTCGAACCCAACGAGGTAAGGATGCGATTATGGTGGTCGTCGATCGTTTTTCAAAGATGGCTCATTTTGTTCCTTGTCACAAAACCGATGATGCGAGTAATGTTGCTGACCTGTATTTCCGAGAGGTCGTGCGATTACATGGAGTTCCGAAAACTATTGTTTCGGACCGAGACTCAAAGTTTCTAAGCTACTTTTGGAACACATTATGGAGGAAGGTGGGAACCAAGCTTTTGTTTAGTACTTCACATCATCCTCAAACCGACGGACAAACTGAAGTAACGAATCGAACACTGGGGACGCTGTTGCGAGGCTTGGTGAGCAAAACACAAAAGGATCTGGATGCAAATCGGCACATGCGGAGTTTGCTTATAATCGATCTCCTACTCATGCCACTGCACACTCTCCATTTGAAGTAGTTTACGGACTGAATCCTTACATGCCGCTAGATCTAATTCCACTACCAAGTGACGAATTGGTGCATAAGGATGCGGAGTCAAAACTAAAATCAATGATGAAATTACACGAACAGGTGCGGGATCGAATCGAAGAAATAAACGAGGCGTACAAAAGGAAGTCGAACAAGCAAAGAAAGCCGAGACTATTCGAGGTTGGAGATTTAGTTTGGTTACATTTGAGGAAGGAACGATTCCCGAGTAAGCGGAAGAATAAGTTAATGCCACGAGCCGAGGGGCCATTTAAAATAGTTGCGAAGGTGAACGACAATGCTTACAAATTAGAACTTCCGGGTGACTATGGAGTGCATGCTACTTTCAACATAGGTGATCTTTCTCCTTATCTTGATGATGACGGGATTGCAGAATTGAGGACAATTCCTCTTAAAGGGGGAGGGGATGATACGAAGCCGAATACTCCAAGCGAAGAAGATGAAGTAAGAATTGACGTAAAACACCTCGATCGCACTACAACCTACTTAGGTGAGAAAACAGAAACGAGGCACGGAGTTACCTTGATAGTCGGAATTGGAGTAACTTAAAAATAGCATCTTGGGGAGGGAAAAAGGATCAAGTGGCAACTAAACAAATAAAAAGATGTTCAGCCTTCTCTTATAAAGTAGCAGGATTCTTGGCAAAAAGGGCGGCTGTCAACAAACAACTTGGAGGCAAAGACCCAGCTTTTACTTTTGTCCACAAGTGACATGAGGAACCTTTTTTATTATCTTTTATTATTCTAAGCTCAGCTTGTATTAATTTAAATTATCTTGTCAGGCTGCTTTTGCCTATAAATAGTGGTAGTAGAGTTGTAATGGGAGATTATTGAATGTTGAAGAATTGAGAACACTTTGTGTTTTTCTGGTGAATGCTTTTCATCAAAACTTGGTTTTTATTCGACGTGTTTCGAATACTAATCTGATTGATTCTCAATAGGTCTTGAGGAGAAATCACTTTATCAAATTATAGGTCTAATTTGATAAAACATCTGTTTATATCTTGTTTCGATATTCTGTTTATTTTTTTTCGATACAGTTGTATACTTGTCCGATATTTCGCATAAAGTGTCGTTCGATCCTTCGAACGTGTTTCCTGTCTTAAAGTCGCTTCCGAACGAAACGTGCTGTTTCGAGTCTTTTCATTTGGGCCAAATTCCTGTCTTGTGGCTGTATCGAATCACCGCCTTCATCACTCGCCAGTATTGTTGCTGTAGCGAGCTGTTGTCACCAGTTCCCGACAGTTTCTTGTCGATAGCTTCCGTTCATCAAAAGGACTTCCGCTGTATCGATCGCGAATTCGCATAACCAGTGAGAATTCGTATCAGTAAGAGTAATGTAGTGGCTGATGCGCTGTCTAGGAGATATGCTTTAATCTCTACCCTTAATGTTCGATTGCTTGGATTCGATACAGTGAAAGAATATTATGACAGTGATGCGGATTTTGGCGAAACCTTCGCCCTTTGCAAATCTGGACCTGATACGAATTACGTAAGTAATACGTATAGAATGCAACGGAAGATTAACAAGTATCAAAGTAACACTTGAATTTTACTAAGGATGGCCGAAATTTGATGGTGTTCGGCCGTGAGGTAGTGTGATGTACGGAGTTTGGTGTGTTTTATCGAACTAGACCTATAACTCGATAAAAGGTAATCTCTTCCCAAGACCTTTTGAGAATTGATCAAGTTAATATCTCGAGACGCGTCGAAACAATAACTAAAGTTTGTCGAACTCGTTCAACGTATATTTCAAAGGAAATACAAGGTTTATTATGATTCAAGATATCTTACAAGTACAACGAGCACTACTATATATAGTAGTTTACAAGGATAATGATACAAAAACAACAAGAAAAAAACGAAAGTGCAAGTCTCCATCCCTTAGCATGTTCGGCCGATTCTTCAAGGTGGGGAAGGAGGAGATCTTCTTGATTTGGCAAGATGTGAAGACTTTTGATGATTCCCTTTCATCATGCTTGGGCCGCAAATCTCAAAGGGTGGGGAAGGATATCTTTACAAATTCAAACAAGATAAAGGTTTTGGTGATTTTGTCATAGAAAAAAGGATGCTTGATAAATCTTCAATCTTTGTGGACCAATCGGCCGAACATCCATGTTTCGGACCGATTCCGATGTTAATTCCGTCGCCATATTTACGTAACTCCTTTTCCGATTAACAACGTAACTCCAATCCGCGTATTCTTTTCTCCCAAGTATAATGATGCATGGCCATGCGTATCGTCGTGGACGTCGATTTTTATTGGAACTTCTTCGATTGGAATATTGGATATCGTATCATTCCCTCCTTCTTTGAAAGGAATTGACCTCAATTCCGTAATGCCATCGTCGTCAAGGTAAGGCGAGAGATCACCTACGTTGAATGTCGCGTGTACTCCGTATTCGCCTGGAAGTTCGACTTTGTATGCGTTGTCGTTCACTTTTTCCACAATTTTGTACGGACCTTCGGCTCTCGGCATCAATTTGTTCTTCCGTTTGCTCGGGAATCTTTCTTTTCTCAAATGTATCCAAACTAAATCGCCAACATCAAATAATCTTGCCTTTTTATTTTTGTTCGACTTCCGTTTGTACATTTCATTCACTTCTTTAATCCGTTCCCGTATCTTTTCATGTAACTTCATCATTGACTTTGATACGATATCTAATATTCCAGTCGAAGAAACTCCGATAAAAATCGACATTCATGATGATGCATCGTTATACTTAGGAGAAAATGTTAAACGGCTTGGAGTTACGTTATTAATCGGAAAAGGCGTTACGTAAATATGGCGACGGAATTAACATCGGAATCGGCCCGGAACATGGATGTTCGGCCGATTGGTCCACAAAGATTGAAGAATTGACAAGCATTTTTTTTATGAGATTTGCGGCCCCAAGCTTGATGATAAGGAATCATCAAAGTCTTCACATCTTGCCAAATCAAGAAGATCTCCAAGCATGATCATCTAAAATCCTCATATCTTGCCAAATCAAGAGAAGTGATCCTCCTTGCCCCACCTTGAAGAACCGGCCGAAACATGGAGAGGGAGGGAGATTTACATTTTGTTGTTTTCTTGTTGTTTTGTATCCTTATCCTACTATATATATGGTAGGATATTTGGTGTTTGTAATCATCGAGAATCATAATAAACTTTGTATTTCCTTTGAAATATACGTTGAACGAGTTCGACAAACCTTAAGTTATTGTTTCGACGAGTTTCGAGATTTTAACGTTGATCAATTCTCAAAAGGTCTTGGGAAGCGATTATCCTTTTATCGAGTTATAGGTCTAGTTCGATAAAACACGCCAAACTCCGTAAATCACCCTACTTCACGGCCGAAACACCATCAACTTTCGGCCACCCTTAACAAAATTCGAGTGACACTTTGTTACGTGTTAACCTTCCGTTGTGTTTTATACGTATTACTTACGTAATTCGTATCATAAGTGGTATCAGAGACACTTGTCTCACAGTTCTCGACATCACTGAAGAAAATGGCATTCACCGATGAAGAAGTAGCACAACTACGTGACGTTCTTCGTGGCTTGCCGGAGCCCAGAATCCATGCACGACGAGGACATGACACCATGCATGCACCGCGACATGCGGATGAATACAAGACCAGCGAACTTCCGGAGTTCGTAGGCGGCACCGATCCTGAAGTTTATCTGGAGTGGGAGAGAAAAATTGAACGAATGTTTGAGTTCAAGGAACTCAATGACGAGGTACGTTGCAAGTACGCGATCCTCAAACTTGGAAAGGAGCTTCCCTTTGGTTTGAGCGAATGAAGACGCAGAGAAGCCGTGCCGAAAGAGAAGATACGTTCGTGGGATTCCCTAAAAAGGAAACTACGAAAAGATATGTCCGGCTACACACAAGCCGAGCACATCGAAAAATTTCTGACCTCACGCAAGGAAAGCTCAGTGTCGAGGAGTACATCGAGGAGTTTGAAAACTTATCCTTGATGGGAGAACTTGAAGAAAGCGAAGAATTGCGGATGTCCCGTTTCCTACGAGGTTTGAACAAAAACATTGCTAATTCCGTGGAACTCTACCCCTATTCGACTTCGATACTTTATGCGGACTTTGCATAAAGTTGGAAAATCAAAACAAAACCAAACTCTCTAAACCCGAATTCCCACCTAAATACGGAAATACCAACTTTGGCGCGAGTTCTAGCTCGTTTCCAAAACCTGTCACCACAAGCCATCGTTACTACCCTTCCAAAAACCCCTACCACACCAAAAGAGACGAGCCTATCTAAAGTCCGATGTTTCAAATGTCAAGGATTTGGACACTATCAAAGTGCTTGTCCGAATCGGAGGATTGTGACGTTACGAGAAGCCCTAGCCGCCCGAGAGGAATTATTAGCCAAGAAGAAAGAGTTGGAGACGTTTTTAACTTAGAAGCCGACGAAGAAGAAGAATGCGAGGCATACGATGCCCCGAACTATGACACGAACCTTGTCCTTCGCATGTTACAAACGAAGGCGGCCAGTGACGAAGAACAACGAGACCAAATCTTTCACACGAAGTGTCGTGTCGGAGAGAAATGGTGTAGCCTGATCATTGACGGTGGAAGTTGTACGAACGTGGCATCGAGTGAGATGGTCTCAAAACTCGGCTTGATCACCACGGCCCATCCCAAGCCGTATGCACTTCATTGGCTCGATGATGGGAACAAAGTGAAGGTTTCAAGACAAGTGAAGGTCGGACTCACCATGGGTTCGTATGGCGATGACATTACCTGCGATGTACTACCGATGGACGCATGTCACGTGTTATTAGGAAGACCTTGGCTATTTGATCGGGACGTACTCCATCGAGGAAGGAGTAATGAGTATGAGCTACGTGACAAAGGTAAAAAAATTGTTCTTAAACCTATGTCACCTCAAGCTATCCAGACGATGAGTTCGAAAAAAGTCGAAGGGCCGAAACTTACGATGTTTGCAAACGAGAAAGAAGTCGAACACGCCATTGACGATGGCGAACGTGTTTATTTGATGATGATCAAGGAGGTCCGAAATCTTGCCACCAAATCGCAAAATAAGGAGGAGATAGACGCACTATTACACGAATTTTCGGACGTATTTCCCGAAGACTTGCCGGTAGGATTACCACCTATCCGCGGGATTGAACACCAGATTGATCTTATACCGGGCGCTCCATTACCGAACAAAGCAGCGTATCGTTGTAATCCCGAAGAAACAAAAGAACTACAACGCCAAATTGATGAACTCATGAATCACGGATATGTCCGAGAAAGTTTAAGTCCGTGTGCGGTTCCAGTTCTACTTGTGCCAAAAAAAGACGGAACATGGCGAATGTGTATTGACAGTAGAGCCGTGAATAACATCACCGTCAAGTATCGGTTTCCCATCCCGAGACTAGACGACATGCTAGACGAGTTACATGGCTCGGTTATATTTTCCAAAGTTGATTTACGGAGCGGGTACCATCAAATCCGCATGCGAGAGGGAGACGAATGGAAAACGGCGTTTAAAACGAAGAATGGACTTTACGAATGGGTTGTGATGCCATTCGGCCTCACCAACGCCCCGAGCACCTTTATGAGGCTGATGAACGAGGTTCTAAAACCTTTCTTGGGAAAGTTTGTTGTCGTGTACTTAGACGACATTTTGATCTACAGTCGGTCCGTAGAAGAACATCTCGAACATCTGAGGTACGTGTTTGAGACGCTAAGGGAGCAAAAGCTTTATGGAAAACGGGAGAAGTGTACTTTCCTAGTCGAGAGTCTTGTCTTTCTCGGCTATGTTGTTTCAAAAGACGGAGTTTCGGTCGACCAAGAGAAGATCGCGGCAATCAAGTCGTGGCCGACCCCAAAGACAATCACGGAGGTACGGTCATTTCATGGCCTCGCTTCTTTTTACCGACGATTCATACGGGACTTTAGCACTATATCCAGTCCGATCACGAGTGTCCAAAAAGGAACCTTTGCTTGGAACGAAACGGCCCAAAAGGCTTTTGAAAACTTAAAGGGAAAATTATGTGAAGCGCCGATTTTGACGTTGCCGATTTTTCACAACCATTTGAGGTAGAATGCGACTAGCGGAGTTGGAATCGGGCGGTGCTCATTCGCAGAGGCCGTCCCATTGCCTATTTTTCGAGAAGCTAAGTGGCGCCCGAGTGAATTATTGTACTTACGACAAAGAGTTCTATGCGATCGTAAGAGCACTCGATCATGGAGTCATTATCTGCGTTCAAACATTTCGTACTACATTCGGATCACGAGTCGTTGAAATATATCAACTGACAGAGTAAGCTAAGCCCGAGACATGCAAAATGGGTGGAATTTTTACAATCTTTTCACTTTTCATCCAAATACAAAGACGGAAGAGTAATGTAGTGGCGGATGCACCGTCAAGACGGTATGCCTTTCTTGTCGATGCTAGATGTTCGTTTGTTGGGGTTCGAGACTTTGAAAGATCACTACCACGACGATTTGGACTTCGGGAAATTTTTAACCGTTGTAAAACGGCCCCGTCTGAGGAATTTGTTTTACAGGATGGCTTTCTCTTCAAGGGGAATAAATTATGTGTGCCGAGACATACACGGGAATTGCTAGTTCGGGAGGCGCACGGAGGAGGACTAGCCGGTCACTTGGCTCGACCAAGATCAGAGGTGCTAAAAGAACATTTCTTTTGGCCGAAGATGTATGGTGACGTCGACAATCGTGAGCAAATGCGTAACTTGTCATATGATGAAAAGTTCGTTTAAGTCGAGTACATACATGCCGTTGCCGATACCGTTACGACCGTGGGAGGATGTCTCGATGGATTTTATTGTGGCTTTACCTCGTACTCAACGAGGCAAGGACTCGATCATGGTGGTCGTCGACCGCTTTTCGAAAATGGCTCACTTTGTCGCGTGCCACAAAACCGATGACGCAAGCAATGTGGCGGACTTGTATTTCCGGGAAATAGTTCGTTTACACGGAGTGCCAAAAACTATCGTGTCGGATCGAGATTCCAAATTTCTGAGTTACTTCTGGAATACCTTATGGAGGAAAGTCGGTACTAAACTCCTATTCAGTACTTCACATCACCCGCAAACCGACGGACAGACCGAGGTAACCAACCGAACCTTGGGAGCATTATTACGAGGGTTGGTAAATAAAACTCAGAAGGATTGGGACGTTAAACTTGCTCATGCCGAATTCGCATACAACCGATCACCCGGTTATGCCACGGCCCATTCACCTTTTGAAGTGGTATACGGATTAAATCCGCACTTGCCATTGGACTTGATTCCCCTGCCGAGCAACGAATTGGTTCACAAGGACGCCGAAGCAAAACTCAAATCCATGATGAAGTTACACGAAAAGATACGGGAACGGATTAAAGAAGTGAATGAAATGTACAAACGGAAGTCTAACAAAAATAAAAAAGCGAGATTATTTGATGTTGGCGACTTAGTTTGGATACATTTGAGAAAAGAAAGATTCCCGAGCAAACGGAAGAACAAATTGATGCCGAGAGCCGAAGGTCCGTACAAGATTGTGGAAAAAGTGAACGACAACGCATACAAAGTCGAACTTCCGGGCGAATACGGAGTACACGCGACATTCAACGTAGGTGATCTCTCACCTTATCTTGACGACGATGGCATTGCAGAATTGAGGTCAATTCCTTTCAAAGACGGAGGGAATGATACGATATCTAATATTCCAGTCGAAGAAACTCCGATAAAAATCGACATTCATGATGATGCATCGTTATACTTAGGAGAAAATGTTAAACGGCTTGGAGTTACGTTATTAATCGGAAAAGGCGTTACGTAAATATGGCGACGGAATTAACATCGGAATCGGCCCGGAACATGGATGTTCGGCCGATTGGTCCACAAAGATTGAAGAATTGACAAGCATTTTTTTTATGAGATTTGCGGCCCCAAGCTTGATGATAAGGAATCATCAAAGTCTTCACATCTTGCCAAATCAAGAAGATCTCCAAGCATGATCATCTAAAATCCTCATATCTTGCCAAATCAAGAGAAGTGATCCTCCTTGCCCCACCTTGAAGAACCGGCCGAAACATGGAGAGGGAGGGAGATTTACATTTTGTTGTTTTCTTGTTGTTTTGTATCCTTATCCTACTATATATATGGTAGGATATTTGGTGTTTGTAATCATCGAGAATCATAATAAACTTTGTATTTCCTTTGAAATATACGTTGAACGAGTTCGACAAACCTTAAGTTATTGTTTCGACGAGTTTCGAGATTTTAACGTTGATCAATTCTCAAAAGGTCTTGGGAAGCGATTATCCTTTTATCGAGTTATAGGTCTAGTTCGATAAAACACGCCAAACTCCGTAAATCACCCTACTTCACGGCCGAAACACCATCAACTTTCGGCCACCCTTAACAAAATTCGAGTGACACTTTGTTACGTGTTAACCTTCCGTTGTGTTTTATACGTATTACTTACGTAATTCGTATCAGACTTGAGTTTTGCTTCGGCGTCTTTGTGAACCAATTCGTTGCTCGGCAAGGGAATCAAGTCCAATGGCAAGTGCGGATTTAATCCGTATACTACTTCAAACGGTGAATGGGCCGTGGCATAACCGGGTGATCGGTTGTATGCGAATTCCGCATGAGCAAGTTTAACGTCCCAATCCTTCTGTGTTTTATTTACCAACCCTCGCAATAATGCTCCCAAGGTTCGATTAGTTACCTCGGTCTGTCCGTCGGTTTGCGGGTGATGTGAAGTACTGAATAGGAGTTTAGTACCTACTTTCCTCCATAAAGTATTCCAGAAGTAACTCAGAAATTTGGAATCTCGATCCGACACGATAGTTTTTGGAACTCCGTGTAAACGAACTACTTCCCGGAAGTACAAGTCCGCCACATTGCTTGCATCATCGGTTTTGTGGCACGCGATAAAGTGAGCCATTTTTGAAAAACGGTCGACGACCACCATGATCGAGTCTTTGCCTCGTTGAGTACGAGGTAAAGCCACAATAAAATCCATCGAGACATCCTCCCACGGTCGTAACGGTATTGGCAACGGCATGTATGTACTCGACTTGAACGAACTTTTCATCATGTGACAAGTTACGCATTTGCTCACGATTGTGCTTACGTCACCATACATCTTCGGCCAAAAGAAATGTTCTTTTAGCACTTCTACAGTCTTGGTCGAGCCGAAATGACCGGCTAGTCCTCCTCCGTGCGCCTCCCGAACCAGCAATTCCCGAATTGTATGTCTCGGCACACATAGTTTATTTCCCTTGAAAAGAAAGCCATCCTGTAAAACAAATTCCTCGTACGGGGCCGTTTTACAACGGTTAAAAATTTCCCCGAAGTCCCAATCGTCGTTGTAATGATCTTTCAAAGTCTCGAACCCCAACAAACGAACATCTAGTATCGGCGATGGGTATACCGTCTCGATAGTGCATCCGCCACTACATTACTCTTCCCGTCTTTGTACTTGGATGAAAAGTGAAAAGATTGTAAAAATTCCACCCATTTTGCATGTCTCGGGCTTAGCTTACTCTGCCCGTTGATGTATTTCAACGACTCGTGATCCGAATGCAGCACGAAATGTTTCGAACGCAGATAATGACTCCAATGATCGAGTGCTCTTACGATAGCATAGAACTCCTTGTCGTAAGTACAATAATTCACTCGGGCGCCACTTAACTTCTCCGAAAAATAGGCGATGGGACGGCCTCTTTGAATAAGCACGGCCCCGATTCCAACTCCGCTAGCGTCGCATTCTACCTCAAACGGTTGTGAAAAATCGGGTAACATCAAAATCGGTGCTTCACATAATTTTACCTTTAAATTTTCAAAAGCCTTTTGGGCCGCCTCGTTCCATGCAAAGGTTCCCTTTTTCAGACACTCCGTGATCGGACTGGAGATAGTGCTAAAGTCCTGTATGAATCGTCGGTAAAAAGAAGCGAGGCCATGAAATGACCGTACCTCCGTGATTGTCTTTGGGGTCGGCCACGACTTGATTGCCGCGATCTTCTCTTGGTCGACCGAAACTCCGTCTTTCGAAACAACATAGCCGAGAAAGACAAGACTCTCGACTAGGAAAGTACACTTCTCCCGTTTTCCATAAAGTTTTTGTTCCCTTAGCGTCTCAAATACGTACCGCAAATGTTCGAGATGTTCCTCTACGGACCGACTGTAGATCAAAATGTCATCTAAGTACACGACAACAAACTTTCCCAAGAAAGGTTTAAGAACCTCGTTCATCAACCTCATAAAAGTGCTCGGGGCGTTGGTGAGGCCAAATGGCATCACAACCCATTCGTAAAGTCCATTCTTTGTTTTAAACGCCGTTTTCCATTCGTCTCCCTCTCGCATGCGGATTTGATGGTATCCGCTCCGTAAATCAACTTTGGAAAATATAACCGAGCCATGTAACTCGTCCAGCATGTCGTCTAGTCTCGGGATGGGAAACCGATACTTGACGGTGATGTTATTCACGGCTCTACTGTCAATACACATTCGCCATGTTCCGTCTTTTTTGGTACAAGTAGAACTAGAACCGCACACGGGCTTAAACTTTCTCGGACATATCCGTGATTCATGAGTTCATCAATTTGACGTTGTAGTTCTTTGGTTTCTTCGGGATTACAACGATACGCCGCTTTGTTCGGTAATGGAGCTCGGTATAAGATCAATCGGTGTTCAATCCGCGGATAGGTGGTAATCCTACCGCAAGTCTTGAAATACGTCCAAAACTCGTGTAATAGTGCATCTATCTCTTCCTCATTTTGCGATTTGGTGGCAAGATTTGGACCTCTTTGATCATCATCAAATAAACACGTTCGCCATCGTCAATGGCGTGTTCGACTTCTTTCGTTTGCAAACATCGTAAGTTTCGGTCCTTCGACTTTTTCGAACTCATCGTCCGGATAGCTTGAGGTGACATAGGTTTAAGAACAATTTTTTTACCTTTGTCACGTAACTCATACTCATTACTCCTCCCTCGATGTAGTACGTCCCGATCAAATAACCAAGGTCTTCCTAATAACACGTGACATGTGTCCATCGGTAGTACATCGCATGTAATATCATCGCCATACGAACCCATGGTGAGTCCGACCTTCACTTGCCTTGATACTTTCACCTTGTTTCCATCATCGAGCCAATGGAGTGCATACGGCTTAGGATGGGCCGTGGTGATCAAGCCGAGTTTTGAGACCATCTCGCTTGATGCCACGTTTGTACAACTTCCACCATCAATGATCAAGCTACACCATTTATCTCCGACACGACACTTCGTGTGGAAGATTTGGTCTCGTTGTTCTTCGTCACTTGGGGCGGCCTTCGTTTGTAACATGCGAAGGACGAGGTTCGTGTCATAGTTCGGGGCATCGTATGCCTCGCATTCTTCTTCTTCGTCAGCTTCTAAGTTAAAAACGTCTCCAACTCTTTCTTCTTCGGCTAGTAATTCTTCTCGGGCGGCTATGGCTTCTCGTAACGTCACAATCCTCCGATTTGGACAAGCACTTTGATAGTGTCCAAATCCTTGACATTTGAAACACCGGACTTTAGATAGGCTTGTTTCTTTTGGTGTGATAGGAGTTTTTGGGATGGTAGTAACGGGTTGGCTTGTGGTGACAGGTTTTGGAAACGAGCTAGAACTCGCGCCAAAGTTGGTATTTCCGTATTTAGGTGGGAATTCGGGTTTAGAGAGTTTTGTTTTGTTTTGATTTTCCAACTTTATGCAAAGTCCGCATAAAGTATCAAAGTCGGAATAGGGGTAGAGTTCCACGGAATTAGCAATGCTTTTGTTCAAACCTCGTAGGAAACGGGACATCCGCAATTCTTCGCTTTCTTCAAGTTCTCCCATCAAGGATAAGTTTTCAAACTCCTCGATGTACTCCTCGACACTTAGTTTTCCTTGCGTGAGTTCGAAATTTTACGATACAAGCTTAACTTGTGTGTAGTCGGGACATATCTCTTTCGTAGTTTCTTTTTAGAGAATCCCACGAACGTATCTTCTCTTTTAAAGACGAACTCTTTGTGTCTTCATTCGCTCAAACCAAAGGGAAGCTCCCTTTCCAAGTTTGAGGATCGCATATTTGCAACGTACCTCGTCATTGAGATCCTTGAACTCAAACATTCGTTCAATTTGTCTTTCCCACTCCAAATAAACCTCGGGATCGGTGCCGCCTACGAACTCCGGAGTTCGCTTGTCTTGTATTCATCGGCATGTCGTGGTGCATGCATGGTGTCGTATCCTCGTCGTGCTTGGATTACGGGCTCGTAAGCCACGAAGAACGTCACGTAGTTGTGCCACTTCTTCATCGGTGAATGCCATCTTCTTGAGTATCGTCGAGAATTGTGAGGCAAATGTCTCTGGTACCACTTATGATACGAATTACGTAAGTAATACGTATAGAATGCAACGGAAGATTAACAAGTATCAAAGTAACACTTGAATTTTACTAAGGATGGCCGAAATTTGATGGTGTTCGGCCGTGAGGTAGTGTGATGTACGGAGTTTGGTGTGTTTTATCGAACTAGACCTATAACTCGATAAAAGGTAATCTCTTCCCAAGACCTTTTGAGAATTGATCAAGTTAATATCTCGAGACGCGTCGAAACAATAACTAAAGTTTGTCGAACTCGTTCAACGTATATTTCAAAGGAAATACAAGGTTTATTATGATTCAAGATATCTTACAAGTACAACGAGCACTACTATATATAGTAGTTTACAAGGATAATGATACAAAAACAACAAGAAAAAAACGAAAGTGCAAGTCTCCATCCCTTAGCATGTTCGGCCGATTCTTCAAGGTGGGGAAGGAGGAGATCTTCTTGATTTGGCAAGATGTGAAGACTTTTGATGATTCCCTTTCATCATGCTTGGGCCGCAAATCTCAAAGGGTGGGGAAGGATATCTTTACAAATTCAAACAAGATAAAGGTTTTGGTGATTTTGTCATAGAAAAAAGGATGCTTGATAAATCTTCAATCTTTGTGGACCAATCGGCCGAACATCCATGTTCCGGACCGATTCCGATGTTAATTCCGTCGCCATATTTACGTAACTCCTTTTTCGATTAACAACGTAACTCCAATCCGCGTATTCTTTTCTCCCAAGTATAATGATGCATGGCCATGCGTATCGTCGTGGACGTCGATTTTTATTGGAACTTCTTCGATTGGAATATTGGATATCGTATCAGGACCGATGGGAGATTTTTCGATACATGAAGGCTTTCTTTTTAAAGGAAATCATCTTTGTCTACCGAAGCACACGATTCGAGAATTGCTGGTTCGAGAGGCTCACGGGGGAGGTTTGGCTGGCCACTTTGGTTTGGCCAAGACATTAGATGTGCTTAAGGAACATTTTTATTGGCCAAGGATGCAGGGGGATGTTAATAATATATTTAGTAAATGTGTGACATGCCATGTTGCGAAGAGTTCGTTCAAACCAGGAATCTACACACCTTTACCGATTCCGGAGAGGCCATGGGAAGATGTCTCGATGGATTTTATTGTTGCTTTACCTCGAACCCAATGAGGTACGAATGCGATTATGGTTGTTGTCGATCGATTTTCAAAGATGGCTCATTTCGTTGCTTGTCACAAAACCGATGATACGAGTAATGTTGCTGATTTGTATTTCCGAGAGGTGGTACGATTGCATGGGATTCCGAAGACTATTATTTCCGATCGAGACTCTAAATTTCTTAGCTACTTTTGGAACACCCTATGGAGTAAGGTGGGAACAAAACTCTTGTTTAGCACTTCACACCATCCTTAAACCGACGGACAAACTAAAGTAACTAATCGAACACTGGGGATACTGTTGCGAGGCTTGGTAAGCAAAACACAAAAGGACTGGGATCTGAAACTGGCACATGCGGAGTTCGCATATAATCGCTCTCCTACTCATGCCACAGCGCACTCTCCATTTGAAGTAGTTTATGGGCTGAATCCTTACATACCGCTAGGGCTGTTCTCGGTCCGGTTCGGTCCGGGTATTATCTTCCCGGGTCTGGACCGTTAAGGTATCGAGTATTACCAGTTTCGGTCCTTACCGGTTTCGGGTCCCAACTTCAATACTTGTATCCAGACCGCTAAAGTTTCGGGCTAGTATCAGTCCCGGGTATTTCGGGCGGGTTCTCAGGTATCTTGGATCATTGAAAGCCATAATCACCAAAACCTTATAATCGAAACAAGAATTGAGGTTTTTTTTTCAAATGCATGCTAAGAAAATTAAGAGATAAAGGTCTTTCAAATGTATACTAATACGTTATACAATATTTTGTACAATGTATGTTTATGAAAAAATACCGGTTTTTTTACCGGGTTACCGGTTTCGGTCCTTATCGATTTCGGTTCTAACTTTGGTACCAGTATCCGGATCGCTAACGTTTCGGGTGAGTATCGGTCCCGGGTATTATCGGACGGTTCTCGAGCGGTTCTTGAGTATATTTGGACCGCTAACAGCCCTACATACCACTAGATCTAATTCCACTACCGAGTGACGAATTGGTGCATAAGGATGCGGAGTCAAAACTGAAATCAATGATGAAATTACACGAACAGGTGCGGGATCGAATCAAAGAGATAAATGAGACATACAAGAGGAAGTCGAACAAGCAAAGAAAGCCGAGATTATTCGAGGTTGGAGATGTAGTTTAGGTACATTTGAGGAAGGAACGATTCTCGAGTAAGCGTAAGAACAAGTTAATGCCACGAGCTGAGGGACCATTTAGAGTAGTTGCAAGGGTGAACGACAATGCTTAAAAGATAGAACTTCCGGGTGATTATGGAGTGCATGGTACTTTCAACATAGGTGATCTATCTCCTTATCTCGACGACAATGGAATTACGGAATTGAGGACAATTCATTTTAAAGAAGGAGGGAATGATACGAAACCAACTACTCCAAGCGAAGAAGACGAAGTAAGAATTGACATAAAACACCTCGACCATACTCTAACGTACTTGGGCGAGAAAACAGATACAAGGCACGGAGTTACCTTGATAGTCGGAATTGGATAACTTAAACAAAAGGCAACTTGCATCTTGGGAGGGAGGAGGTCCAAGTGGTAACTAAACAATAAAAGAATTTTCAACATTTTCTTTACTACAAAAGCAGCAGGATTCTCGGCAGTATACTTGGTAAAAGGCGGCTATCATCTTGGAGACAAAACCCAGCTTTTACTTTTGTTTGCAAGTGACATGGGGAACCTTTTATTATCTTTTCATTATTTTAAGAACAGCTTGTAACAGTTTAAATTATTTTGTCAGGCCACTTTTACCTATAAATAATGGTGATGGAGTTGTGATAGACAGAATTGAATGTTGAAAAATTAAGAATACACTTTGTGTTTTCCTGGTGAATGCTTTTCATCAAAACTTGATTTTTATTCGACGCGTTTTCGAGTATTAATCTGATTGATTCTCAATAGGTCTTGAGGAGAAATCTCTTTATCGAATTATAGGTCTAATTCGATAAAAACAACTGTTTCTATCCTGTTTAGATATTCTTCTTGTTTTCGATACAGTGTTGTACTTAACCAAAATTCCGCTTCAGGTGCTGTTCGATTGTTCGAACTTGTTTCCTGTTTTCATTAACATCCGATTGAAGTTTGCTGTTTCGAGTGCCGCTGTTTGGAGGTTACCTATTTCGAGTCATTTCCATTCGGCCAAGTTCCTGTATTGTTGCTGTATCGAGCTGCCGACTTCATCGCGCGCGCATACTGCTCGCCAGTGTTATTGCTGTAGCGAACTACTGTCATCAGTTCCCGACAGTTCCTTGTCAATAGCTTCCGCTCGTCAAAACAGCTTCCTGCTGTATCGATAGCGAATTCGCATCACCAGCGAGAATTCGTATCAGAGACGAATTGTTGGTTGAGGACGAAAAAGAAAGACTGGGGGATGTGTTTGATTTCAGCATGGAGGACGAAGAAGGAGAAGAATGTGAGGCTTATGATGCTCCGAATTATGATACAGCCTTGGTCCTTCGCACTTTACAAGCCAAGTCGGTTCCGAGTAGGTCAGAACAACGGGACCAAATATTCCATACGAAGTGTCAAGTTGGAGATAAGTGGTGTAGTTTAATTGTCGACGGAGGGAGTTGCACCAACGTAGCTTCGAGTGAAATGGTGACGAAGCTTGACCTAACCACCACCGCTCACCCTAAGCCATATGCTTTACATTGGCTTGATGACGGAAGTAGGGTGAGGGTTTCGAAGCAAGTTCGGGTCAGATTGGCAATGAGTTCTTATCGTGATGAGATATTATGTGATGTGATCCCAATGGATGCTTGTCACATACTTTTGGGACGCCCTTGGTTATTTGATAGGGATGTTTTGCATTGGGGAAGGAGCAACGAATACGAGTTGTGAGATAAGGGAAAGAAGATCGTGTTGAAGCCGATGTCACCCCAAGCTATCCGTTCCATGAGTGCCAAACGAGGGGAAAAACCGAACCTCACCATGTTCGCTAGCGAAAGGGAAGTTGAACACGCTATGGAGAGTGGTGAGCGTGTTTACATGCTGGTGATAAAGGAGACTCGAGATGATTTCGTGGCAGCGAAAAATGAGGATACAGTGGCCGACGTATTACATGAGTTCGCGGACGTCTTCCCTGAAGAATTGTCGTCGGGTTTGCCGCCAATTCGTGGAATTTAGCATCAAATCGACCTTATACCAGGTGCACCTCTTCCGAATAAAGCTGCCTATAGGTGTAATCCCGAGGAAACGAAGGAACTTCAGAAGAAGATTGAAGAACTAATGAGCCACGGGTATGTTCGAGAAAGTTTAAGTCCATGTGCGGTTCCGGTCCTGCTTGTTCCTAAGAAGGATGGGTCTTGGTGGATGTGTATCAATAGCCGGGCCGTAAATAACATAACGATCAAGTATCGATTCCCGATACCAAGGCTTGATGATATGTTAGACGAGCTACATGGCTCGGTGGTCTTTTCTAAAATTGATTTGCGAAGTGGCTAACACCAGATTCGTATACGGGAGGGAGATGAATGGAAGACGGCTTTCAAAACTAAGCATGGGAGTGGACTGTCATGCCATTTGAACTTACAAATGCCCCGAGTACTTTCATGCGTTTGATGAACGAAGTACTTAAGGCATTTTTGGGCAGATTTGTGGTTGTTTATTTGGATGATATTTTGATGAGCATCTCGGACATCTACGGCAAGTATTCGAGACTCTTAGGTCTCAAAGGCTTTATGGAAAGAAAGAAAAGTGTGCGTTTCTCGTCGAGAGTATAATTTTTCTTGGCTGTGTTTTTTCGAAGGATGGAGTATCGGTTGATCAGGGTAAAATTGAAGCTATTAAATCGTGGCCTACTCCTAAAACTGTAACTGAAGTTAGATCATTCCATGGTCTTGCCTCTTTTTATCGGAGGTTTATTTGAGATTTCAGCACCATAACGAGTCCGATAACTGAGTGTTTGAAGAAGGGTCCATTTGTGTGGAGCAGGTGATACGAAACCGACTACTCCAAGCGAAGAAGACGAAGTAAGAATTGACGTAAAACACCTCGACCATACTCCAACGTACTTGGGCGAGAGAACTGAAACGAGGCATGGAGTTACCTTGATAATTGGAATTGGAGTAACTTAAACAAAAGACAACTTGCATCTTGGGAGGGGAAGAGATTCAAGTGGCAACTAAACAATAAAAGAATATTCAGCAAAAGCAGCAGGATTCTTGGCAAAAGGCAGCTGTCAGCAAGCAACTTGGAGACAAAGACCCAGGTTTTACTTTTGTCAACAAGTGACATGAGGAACCTTTTTATTATCTTTTCTTATTTTAAGCTCAGCTTGTATTAGTTTAATTTATCTTGTCAGGCTGCTTTTGCCTATAAATAGTGGCAATAGAGTTGTAATGAAGATTACTGAATGTTGAAGAAATAAGAACACTTTGTGTTTTTCCCTGGTGAATGATTTTCATCAAAACTTGGTTTTTATTCGACGTGTTTTGAGTATTAATCTGATTGATTCTCAATAGGTCTTGAGGAGAAATCACTTTATCAAATTATAGGTTTAATTTGATAAAAACATCTGTTTATACCCTGTTTCGATATTCTCTTTGTTTTCGATACAGTTTCATACTTGTCCAGTAATTCGCATATTGTTCGATCCTTTGAACTTGTTTCCTATTGCAATTCGTATCCGCCCAAAACGTCCTATTTCGAGTGTCGCTGTTTGGAAGTGGGCTGCATCAAGTCTTTACATTTCGTCAAGTCCCTGTTTTGTTGCTGTATCGAGTTGCCGTCTTCATCGCAGACGCATACTACTCATCAGTATTGTTGCTACAGCGAACTATTGTTATCAGTTCCCGATAGTTTCTTGCCAATAGCTTCCGCTCGTCAAAAATCCTTCTACTGTATCGATAGCGAATTCGCATCACCAGCAAGAATTCGCATCATAAGTGGTATCGGAGCCCAAGTTCTTGATCTTTTGCATTATGGATCTCAACGACGCTGATTTCTTGGCAAATCTTCGTGACGCACTGCGTGACGTACCAGAACAACGCGACCAGCATTGGCAACCTAGGCGTGGTGACTATGAACGACCCTCATGCCATGCCGAAGAATTCAAGGTGAACGAACTTCCGGAGTTCGTTGGAGGGACAGACCCTGAAGTTTACCTGGAATGGGAACGAAAAATTGATCGTATGTTCGAGTTTAAAGACCTCGATGATGAGAAACGGTGCAAGTATGCCATTCTCAAGTTGGGGAAAGGCGCTTCGCTTTGGTACGAAGGTGTAAAAACACGGAGAACCCGTGCGGGAAAAGATAAGATCCGTTCGTGGGATTCTTTAAAAGGAAAACTTCGCAAAAGATATGTACCAACATCACATCGGTTGTCCTTGTATAGGAAGATTGCAGATCTTATGCAAGGAAAGTTAAATGTCAGTGAGTACATTGAGGAGTTTGAGAACCTAACCTTAATGGGAGAGATAGAGGAGAATGAGGAGCAGAAGATGTCGCGATTCTTGCGTGGCTTAAACCGAAGCATAGCTAACTCGGTGGAACTGTATCCATACGAGGACTTCGATACATTATGTGGGTTATGTGTGAAGTTAGAAGGTCAGAACAGGATGAAGCTGTACAAACCCGAGTTTCCAGTCAAATTTGGAAACCCAAGCATCGGATCTAGTTCAGTTGCTAAGGCAAATGTACCAACTCCGGTTCCTGTTGCGATTCCTGCTAAGGCAACTGTACCCTACGTATCGAAGGAGACGAGTTTGGCTAAAGTGAGATGTTTCAAATGTCAAGGGTTCGGACATTATCAAAATGCATGTCCAAACAAACGAGTGGTAACCCTAAGAGAAGCTGTCACGATCCAAGATGAGTTGTTGGTTGAGGAAGAAAGACTGGGTGATGTATTTGATTTCGACACGAAGGACGAAGAAGGAGAAGAATGTGAGACTTATGGAACAGCGGAATCAAATATTTCACACGAAGTGTCAAGTTGGAAATAAATGGTGTAGTTTGATTGTTGACGGAGGGAGTTGCACCAACGTCGCTTCCAGTGAGATGGTGACTAAACTCGGACTGACCACTACGACTCACCCAAAACCTTACACTTTGCATTGGCTTGATGATGGGAGCAAAATATGGGTGACTAAACAAGTGAGGATTGGACTAGCCATGGGTTCGTATGAAGACAACGTATTATGTGATGTACTCCCGATAGATGCATGCCATGTACTGTTGGGAAGACCATGGATGTTTTGATAGGGACATTTTACACTGAGGAAGAAGTAATGAGTACGAGTTACGGGATAAGGGCAAGAAGATTCTGCTTAAACCAATGTCACCTCAAGCTATTCACTCTATGAGTTCTAGTCGAAGTGAAAAGCCAAAACTGGCAATGTTTGCTAGCAAACGAGATGTGGAACATGCTATTAAAGATGGCAAGTGTGTGTACATGTTGGTTCTGAAGGAGACACGGCATGGTAACATGGTTGTGCGGAACGACGAGAGGATGGATGCCTTATTGCACGAATTTGCGGATGTCTTTCCCGAAGAATTACCGTTGGGTTTGCCACCTATTCGAGGGATTGAACATCAGACCGACCTCATACCAGGTGCGTCGCTCCCTAACAAAGCTGCTTATAGATGTAATCCCGAGGAGACAAAGGAATTACAAAATCAAATCGAAGAATTAATGGATCGTGGGTATGTTCGAGAAAGCCTAAGTCCTTGTGCGGTTCCAGTATTACTGGTTTCTAAGAAAGACGGATCTTGGAGGATGTGTATTGACAGTCGAGCCGTGAATAATATAACCATCAAGTATCGATTTCCGATTCCAAGACTTGATGACATGTTGGATGAATTACACGGATCCGTAATCTTTTTCAAAAGTTGACCTACGGAGTGAGTATCACCAAATCCGGATGAGAGAAGGAGATGAGTGGAAGACAGCCTTCAAAACTAAACACGGACTGTATGAATGGACCGTTATGCCGTTCGGCCTTACAAATGCACCGAGTACTTTCATGCGCTTGATGAATGAGGTACTTAAGCCATTTTTAGGAAAATTTCTGGTTGTATACTTAGATGATATTTTGATCTACAGCTGATCGTTGCAAGAACATTTCGAACACTTGAGGCAAGTCTTTGAAACCCTTAGAAACCAGAAGTTGTATGGAAAAAAGGAGAAGTGTTCATTTTTGGTCGAAAGTATAGTCTTTCTTGGCTATATTATTTCAAAGGATGGAGTATCGGTCGATCAAGCAAAGATCGAAGCAATTAAGTCCTGGCCAATTCCCACTACAGTAACGGAAGTTAGATCATTCCACGGACTGACTTCATTTTACCGAAGATTCATTCGAGACTTCAGTACCATTGCAGGCCCAATAACCGAATGTTTGAAGAAAGGAACGTTCAATTGGAGCCGGGCTGCTCAGGAGGCGTTTGCAAATTTGAAGGCGAAGTTGTGCGAATCACCAATCTTAGCATTACCCGATTTTTCGCAACCGTTTGAGGTAGAATGTGATGCTAGCGGAGTTGGCATTGGAGCGGTTCTCATTCAGGGAAAGCGACCTATTGCTTATTTTTCCGAGAAGTTAAACGGTGCTCGTCTAAATTATTGTACGTATGATAAGGAGTTTTATGCTATTGTGAGGGCTCTAGATCATTGGAGTCACTATCTTCGGCCGAAGCATTTTATCATACACTCGGACCATGAATCATTGAAGTATATTAACAGGCAACGCAAGTTGAGTCCCAGGCATGCGAAGTGGGTGGAATTTTTACAACGTTTCACTTCTCATCAAAATATAAGGATGGAAAGAGCAATGTTGTAGCAGATGCATTGTCTAGGCGGTATGCCTTACTCTCTACCCTTGATGTTCGACTACTTGGATTCGAGACAGTGAAGGAATATTAT
>JAWKAU010000826.1:0-32000 GCA_033398695.1 Orobanche coerulescens
TCCTAAATGGTTTTCTATTAAAACTCTCGATGGCATTCTAAACCGTCTTATAAATTATTTCCATTGATTTATGGTATTTTGATTTTTAAAGGTTTTCTCAAACCCTTGCCTCGAGAAGTACTTTTCGTTTCGTTTGGATCTTTGAGGATTCCTGGTTATTGTTATTCGTGGAATGTGAATTGTATGGCTCGTATTTGCACTTTGTATTTGCACTAGCAAAACAGTGGAGTTTTGCTAACCCCCGAGTATTCGGGGGGTGGATGTCTATTTTTGCATTCAGGTTTTGGAGCATAACACCGGGTCAGCACGAAGGATGATGAAAGATGAACGATACTAATCACACGAGGATCCGTTGATGTTGTATTGGTCTAGTTGTATTTTCTTTTCCGCTGCAGTATCTTTTCCCCGTTGTACGGGAGTTTATTGTATTTTGACCCCTGCGTGGGTATATGTTGTAATTGAGTTGTATATTTTTATTGAAAGACCAAATCGGTCTACTGAGTCATTTAGCCTTGAAGGCATTGTCGAGATGTTAAATGTTGTTACCAGCCTGGTAGATCTTCGAGGAGAGGGTCTACGGCGTGTAATATCCCTGAGCGGATTGGGGGTGTTACATAAATGGTATCGGAGCTTAGGTTGAGGAAACCTAGGCTGTCGGGTCAAGTCGTGTTGTTTGAGTATTGTTTCGTCGGATTTTATCTGACTGAGTCGTGTCGCGACGCGTCGTTTGAGTTTGTTGGTCGTGATTAGTATCGTGGGGCGATCATCATCTTCGTGCGACCTGTGGAAGTAAGTCTCCCTTCTTTGTGTTGTGCCTCGTGTGACACGAGCTATTTTTATGATTATTTGTTAAGTGATGGAATCCTTATGTGGATTTTGATTTCACGATATGTATTTAGTCGACTCTCGTATTTGATTTATGCGAGGAGTGTCGTCGCTTGTGATGTCTTTTTATTGTTGCTTTTGTCCGTGGTTGATGATTTTCGAATCGATTTGCACGTTTTACAAGTTCTCTTGTGGAAGCTTTATGCTTATACACGTTCGACTTGCTCACTAGCCAGTGCGGTAGGGTCTTTAGGGGCCCCGAATGGGGCCAGTGGTTTTGTTCTGAATGTGGTTATTTGACTCTAATATTTTATTCTTATGAGGAGTAGTGTTGCTGGATTGTGCATGTTGAATCGTATTTCTTTTATCCGTGCGTGAGTTCTTTTGTAATGACTTTCGTATTTTACCGACCGAGTTTTATTTCGATAACCGCTTCCCTTAACCGAGTTTTTGGCATTATGGCCTTGATCGCTTTAGCGAAATTCTTGTGACGGTATTTAGTATTTTGTAAATGGCTTTCGTGAGTTTTGAAATATTACCGTCATCACCTCTTTTGGCATTTTTGTAAATGGTTTTTAGCACAGGGTTAGCGGGACCCACAGCGCTATGATGTTCCGTGTGACTACCTGAAATTTTTGGGCATTCTAGCCTTTTTGGCATCGTCCTTTTTGGCATTGAATTATTTTCGAAAACTTGAGTATCTTAGAAATAAATTTCGAGACATATTTTTTTCAAATGCGTTATTTTCTTGTGGTACATCCAGGTGCCACAATATATTTCAAAATTTTTCTGCCTCGAGGACCAAAATGTTTTGAGATATTTTCAATGTTTTAGAAACACTTTTATTTAGACCCGAGGGTCGAATATTTTGAAAGTTTTCATTAAGAGAAAGTATCTTCATTCTTATCAAATGCGAAATGGTTCTCCAATGTCTCGATAACGATGTTTCACGTTTGTACTTTTTTTTTGAAAGATGATACTCAAGATCAATCGGTGTTCTTCTAAATTATTTTCAAAATGAGGTTTTCGTTAAAACCTATCCATTCCCGTTTGAGGGCTGGGTATGTATGTGTGATGTTCGCGTTGTCATTTTGATGTTTGCTCCCGAGTATGACTGATTTGGCGGTGTGAGCGTTGAGTCGTTTTCCACACATTTGTTGTGTTAGCCCCTTGTGAGAGGTGGGATGTTGGTGTTGAATATTGTCGCCTCGTGGTGATTTCTGCGTTGTCGCGCATGTGCGAGCTGTTAGAGCTTGGGTTGGTATGGCCGTGTGCATCGGTGATCGTTCCGTTATGTGTCGGTTGTTTAATGTCTTGTTACCTTGCTCCTGTTTTTGTGAATTTCGTGGACGAGGTCGGAGGTAATGTCCGTACTATTTTGACTTCTGTATTTTCTCTTTCTCCAGTCTATCGATTCGCTCATGTTCGTTGACACTTTGTGAACTTGTTCTGTATTTCGGTTTCATCGTTCGAACGAGCTGTGATCTTGTTGTGGGCCGATCTGGTTATCGATGTGACTTTTTTCGAGTTCGGTTCGATTCTTGTGAACCTTGTTCGGGAGTAACATCATTTGGTTCTACTAGTCCTTTTATTCGAAGGGATCGGATTTTGAACTTCTGTATATTCTACTTTGTCGACTCATTTATGTTCGTTGACATTTCTGAGCTTGTCCTGCCCCTTGTTTTTGTTTATCGAACGAGTGTGGCATCATTTCTAATAACTCGTTTGTCGTTGTGACTTTTCAATTTCTATTCCCTTTCATGTGGATCTTATGTGAATGCATACGTTGTTGTTTTCACCGGATCATATATTGTCTCGAGTCGAGACGTGAACCTTGGAGTTGTTGTTTGAATTTTATTGTTCTTCGTGATTCGAACATGATTGTTCGCTTTTTGTTGTCTCGACCGTTGTGGTTCGGTCGTTTGTTTGTTCGGTTTTTGTCCTCGTTTCGTGATCGTTGAGCATTCGGGCTCATTCCTAATTCCCTTAAGTTTGGGAAATTAGTCTCGTTTCGATCTTCCAACCCTTGGGCGGTGGAATTCCGTATTAGTTCGGCGATTGGCTCGCGTTTCGATTGATGTACCGTTGGGTTGGCCAATCATACTGACTTTCGTTCGTTGTGTTTTGTGATTGTCGGATAATTGACTTGGCTATATTATCCGTTTGATGACGCTTGTCATTTGTTGGTTTTATTGTATCCCTAACGGCGACGTTGTGTTGGTCGTCGTGGAGCGTGTTTTCACGCCGTATGTCTCTTTGCATTTCTTGCAGCGTTTCGCCGTTGGGCGCGAGTTTTCTATTTTTGTGTATCTCGTCGAGTTTTCCTGGCGGGTATATTGCTCCCCCCTACTTGTTTTAAGTTTCGGGACGAAACTTCTTTTAAGGAGGGTAGAATGTAATATCCGCAATTTCGAATTTCGGTAATTTTCTTTTTTCGGTGAAAGTTCGTTTTGACAACTCACTCCTGACCGTTTCGTCATTCCGAGAATGATTAATTCTGCACTTTTTGTCATCCGAGTTCGTTTCGGTGTCGTTTTGTTGACTTCCGTGTCCTTAATCGACTTTTTCACGTGGGAGTTCGACTTTGTAAAGTCACCATTAATTCTTGGAAACTCCAAAAATTCTGAATCTTTGCAACATTATATAGAATCAAGTTATCTTTCCAATGGTTCAAACGGTGAGTCAATCGGAGTCCATACGAAGGAGTTATGGTTGAAATAGCGAAGACTGCACGGTGTGCCTTTTTGGTGTTGAAGGGGGACTGCAGCCGCGCACACTCGAGCTGTGCGCGGCACTAAGATGATTCCTGGGCGTTTTGGTGGCCCCTGGGCCGCGGCACACTTGTCTGTGCCGCGGCACACGGGCTTTTTCTGCGTTTTTAGCAGATTTGCGAGAAAAACTTCATTTTTTCTCCTCTCTTCTTCCTCCTTCATCTTAGGCGATTGTGGGCGATTCTTGGGCGATTTGAGTGCTCCAAAACTTGTAGAGATCATCTACCTCATGTCTTGTTGTAGATTTTCGACCTCTACTTGAATCCTTCATCCAAATCAAGGTATATTTCTTGATTATCCTTCAAGTTGACTTTTTGGAGAAATTGTTCTTGATTTCGTTTCTAATCCGATTTTGATATATCGATTGGTGTAGTATGATGTTATTAATCATGTTCTATGGGTTGTATATCCATATATCAAGTTTGTTTAACTCGATCGACGATTCGAGTGTTCTTGGGAATTATTGAACATTTAGTGTTCGATTAAATGTCCCAATGAGTTTCCCTTCGATAGTTTGTTGGGATTTCCGTTGTTTTGGCCTTGATTCTCGTCGTAACCATGTGTTATTGTTACTTCCGGAGGTTTATAGGTGTCCGAGGATTCCGATCTTGAATTTCGTTTGGTGATTGATGATTCGTGTGGTGTTATTCTCGTAATACTCGTGGTGCTATCGCGTTCTTGATATTGTTCGGGGGTTCGGGGCTATTCGACCGCGTCCTATCCGTCGTCTCGTTGCGATTGTGATATCGAGGCAAGTACCTTGCCCATACTTTTCTTATTTTGTGGATATGATGATCGGTGATCGTATTAGTGTGTTTGTTTGGTTGTTTGAAACGAAGTTTCAAAGGATTTCAGTTTGGCCTCGTTAAAGGCTTTCTTTCAAAACGAGTGTGATTTGTGAACGGTGTTTTGAGAATTGATTATGATTTGGTTATTTTGAACGTTGAAGGATTTTATGATGATACTCCTATTGTTTAAGTTATGGAATCGTGTATTCCGTATTTAATCTTGTTATTTATTTTTGAAGAGTTTGATAATGGTGTCGAGTTAATGGCCATCTCTAGTGAGTATTCTTAATGAACTTACATTCTTAGCATGTTAGTATTGCATGAGTAACGTGTGTGTGTGTATGCTCACTACGGGTTAGATCCGACGGGGTCTCGGTAGGGGTCCACGGAGGTGTGGATCGACGAGCTTTGCTTTTAACCACTACGGGTTAGATCCGACGGGGTCTCGGTAGGGGTCCACGGTGTAACACCCCCGATATATTCAGGGATATTACAGCGCCGTAAATCCTTTTCATAAGGATTTACAAGGCTGAAGAATTGAACAGGCATGAAAAGGTATTAACAAATGGAAATAACGGAATTTAGATACAACAGTTGTGACCAAATACCGAAAATACAATTATTCAACAGGAACTTAATAATACATTACCAAATTCAAATTCAACATAAATGACTTCGTACTCGAGTACTTATTGAAATACCAATAAACAACAGACAAATGAACCCGGCCAAAACATCACTCTGCACTCCCGTCGTCATGCAGCTCCAGTGGTTGTTTTCCCGCTCTCCTGGATCCTGAACATAAACAAAATGTTCACCCCCAAAGGGGTTAGCACAACGATGCTAGTACAAGTACCACAACATATCTCACGAAGAATAATAACGTAAACGACAAAATACCAACGAGTCTTCTCCTACGAGAAACTCATAAATGACATATACAATCGATAATCACAACATGATATCATAACATACACATGGTAATTCCGTCGATCCGGCGTTCATCGCCTAGAACCCACGATGATCCCGTCGAGACCAACCCGTGGTGGAAAAACCCGTCCGATGATTCGGTACGCTAGCATAGATCCCCCGATGATCCCGTCGGACCAACACGAGTGGACACACAATAACGACATACATGCACGACAATATGTATAACAACAATACATAAAACAAATAAGGTACTTGCCTCGATTTGAAGACAAGAACGATACTTCCACGAAAACGAAACGCTCGAAGGTTGCCTCTCTCGATCAATCACGTAGCAAAGTTCGATCCTTAAATAAGAGAAATAACATGGAATTCATCTTAGGTCGAACGAACATCTAACAATCCGAATTACGGTTGAGAGTCTATAAAACGAAAACTGTCTGACCTAAATAACGTACGTTACATGTCCTCTGTAACGTACGTCAAGCTTACTCGCTAGCGTACGTAAACTATGAAGTATAGCGTACGCTAAACATATACCAACAGCAGTCGACTTGACTCGTCTGATAATATAACGTACGTTACGTACCAAACGTAGCGTACGTTAACAACGTCATATAACGTACGTTAGTAACAAATCTTAACGTACGTTAATTATGCATGTCGATTTCTCACCGGGCGGTGGTAGCTCGATTAGTGACGAAGTATTACGAAATCCTTAGCGAGTAATCTAATATTCCTTCAAATATATATCATACTCATGAATGATCTACGGATTAATATCTACAATTTCAAGGATACGGATATCATCGTAATACCATTTTCAATCTTGATCGAAATACTCATGCAAGATTCGGTTGGTTTAAGGTTGATGTAATTGATCTAATATCGTCATTAAATCCAGGCTTATACTGATGGTGAACTACTTATTTCATCTATGCAAGTAAGATTACCACTATGATGATTCTTTCCAAAATCCATTTGGTAAAAGTGGAAATCGACACTAAGTTAACAATCAACATGACGATAACATTTGATACGGTTTAATAATTCACTATTCTCATCCTTTGTCATAACCAGGTTCAACTACGGTGTTCTAAGCCATAATAGTTCGATCATTATAGTTTAAGTATGATACTAGATCGCATACGTCGTCAAAGTGATCTACTATTCTTGGTAGAGTGATCATATCGTCTTTAACAACATAACTTCAAAGTTGGAAGTAGTATAACATACCTTATGAGGAAGAAAATACTGAGACTATAAGTAAAATCCAACTCCGGTTGCTTCAACGCCGACTCGTGATGATTTCTACTTCAAAGTCCAATATAAGTTGTCTTAAATGATCAAGTAGTGTCATACAAGCTCAATGACTCAGTAACAATTTATCTAAAGGTGTTAAAAGAGGCTGGAAATCTTCTGGGGACGAATATGGTTAAGTTTAGGAGCAAAAGGACGAGCTGAAATGAAATGGGGTGCTGCTCCTTTTATAACTTTCTGAGTGTTACGTACGTTAGGGATACTTCATAACGTACGTTATCGTCCAAAATAGTTCACTGTCTGATTTCTGAACTTCATTACGTACGTTACACTAAACGTGTTACGTACGTAAACCATATAATTTTGCGTACGCTACACAATGTCCATAACGTACGTTAAAGTCCGTTGACTTAAAAAGTGTCCAGGTTCATGCCGTGCGAATCTGGTGGGTATCTTGGTCGAGCCCACCACCATGTACTCATGTGCTAGCCGGCCCACCCAATAATTGACCGCATTACATACGCTACGCTTCATCCGTAGCGTACGTTAACATTAACAGGTTACGTACGTTAAGTTACATTCTTAACGTACGTTACCACGTATGTGCATGGAGGAAAATTTACATGTTGCTACACCCATGTAAAAAGATACAAATATGATAATTACCATACTCCATTATTAACATCATCATTCCCAAAATAATACAGGGTTCAATGTACAGATAAAATACTTATGAAATATAAATGGAATTACTCATCAAAACATTACAACCGAACAAGTAAACACTTGCCTGGATACCAACACGACAAAACCAACACCGAACTCATCGCCCTCGTCTACGAGCTCTTCAGCCCCGACTGGACGGAAACTACGGCTCTTCACCGCGGCAAAATGATTATACCTATTGGTTAATCAACCTAGAACAATAATCATATCAATAATCGAACCAACTTAGTAACAATGATCATAACATGTTCAATCCGGAATTCAACCTCCTATCAAGATTCATCTCATCTAAATCAACCACTATTATCACTATGATTTAGAATACCATCTTAAATCGGTTAAACGAATTATCAAATCATCATAGTCATCATATGGCCTCAAGAACATCAAGAACTCTATGATTCCATAATCATAATCAACATATTCAAAGCATATCATCATCTTCCTTCAACATAAACCTCATATATCCTCAAGAATCGTAATAACAACATCATAATCATCTTCATACGAATCATTCATCAACTATAACATCAAAATTCCGAAATGAAAAGGAGAATTATCCAACATACCTCATAGAATATGGATAACACAAGAAATCACTTCAAGAATCAACAATAGTTCCATAACCAAGCTCTAATTCCATGATTCCAAGCTCACAATCATGTTAGAAGTGTTTAGAGCACTCTTAGAAGTGAAGAGGGACGAGTTGGGATGGGAGAAATGAGTTTCCTTTCGTGAACAAATGAAAGACCATCTCTTAATATATAAACTGCGCATCTCGTTACGTACGTAAGTGTCCTTACTTAACGTACGTAACAGCTTTAACGTACGTAATCCAAAATCCATAGCGTACGTAACAAACTCACTGTCTCATTCCGTGAAGTTCATTACGTACGTAACCCATACCATATAACGTACATAATATACCAGTTGACTTGCTACAGTACAATGGTCGTGTTACGTACGTAACACGTCCTGTATAACGTACGTAACACGTACGTTGACTCACCTGTCAACATCCTCCGCCGAAAGTTGCCGACACTGGGTCCCGCCTGCCGACCAGGACTCGGTCCTGTCCGATGCCTTCGTTACGTAAGTAATACCTTAGCCTTAACGTACGTAACCATGCCAATATTACGTACGTAAGCTCACCTTGTTAACGTACGTAACAATTCCATACTTAGCCAATTTCAGCAATTCCTGTCCAATGCCACGACATACCAAATACGAGCATACGGCAAAATCAATACATATACTCAATTCAATAACATTATCAAACGTTCACAACGTCCTCGAGCATAATTAACCATCCACGATATCTAATATATAAACAAAAAATATATCCGAAAAATCGGGGTATTACACTCTACCCCCCTTAAAAAATAAGTTTCGTCCTCGAAACTTGCAATCACTCGCACAAACAACATTTTAACGGATAATCCAAAATCACCAAGATAACCAAGAATTATCGAATAATCCGAACAACATACTTACAGTCGGTGAAGACGAAGATCTCCGTGATACTAGCATATGACACCATTTCAAAAATCTCGACACAACAAGAATGCGAAAACAGGAATAATCACAATTTGAAAACGATTGGTCTCCGCCAAGACCACAACAAGTTTAGAGCACTGTCGAGTTTTGTGGGATCTGTGACGCTGTGTCTCCTCACCTAAAGCGCATGAGCCGCTCCTTGTCACATGCACGTATCACCGGCGTTCCACTCCACATCGAAAGCCGCACATTGCACGTGCCTCGCACCGGCGTTCACTTCCCGATTGGAGCCGCACCTTGCACATGACCACGACACCGGCGTTCACTCCCTGCCTCGTCGGTCTCGGGAACACCAACAGTCCCCAAACCCACACATCACCACGACAGTACTCAAAAATCACACAGAACCAAAACAACACAGTTCAAAATAGCCATAAATCCAGCTACACAAAAATCACGCAACTACCACACTGGTAGAGCCACATAACACACATGCTCGGTTATCACAAAACCATGGGCTCCGATACCATATTTGTAACACCCCCGATATATTCAGGGATATTACAGCGCCGTAAATCCTTTTCATAAGGATTTACAAGGCTGAAGAATTGAACAGGCATGAAAAGGTATTAACAAATGGAAATAACGGAATTTAGATACAACAGTTGTGACGAAATACCGAAAATACAATTATTCAACAGGAACTTAATAATACATTACCAAATTCAAATTCAACATAAATGACTTCGTACTCGAGTACTTATTGAAATACCAATAAACAACAGACAAATGAACCCGGCCAAAACATCACTCTGCACTCCCGTCGTCATGCAGCTCCAGTGGTTGTTTTCCCGCTCTCCTGGATCCTGAACATAAACAAAATGTTCACCCCCAAAGGGGTTAGCACAACGATGCTAGTACAAGTACCACAACATATCTCACGAAGAATAATAACGTAAACGACAAAATACCAACGAGTCTTCTCCTACGAGAAACTCATAAATGACATATACAACTGATAATCACAACATGATATCATAACATACACATGGTAATTCCGTCGATCCAGCGTTCACTGCCTAGAACCCACGATGATCCCGTCAGACCAACCCGTGGTGGAAAAACCCGTCCGATGATCCAGTATGACGCTAGCATAGATCCCCCGATGATCCCGTCGGACCAACACAAGGTGGACACACAATAACGACATACATGCACGACAATATGTATAACAACAATACATAAAACAAATAAGGTACTTGCCTCGATTTGAAGACAAGAACGATACTTCCACGAAAACGAAACGCTCGAAGGTTGCCTCTCTCGATCAATCACGTAGCAAAGTTCGATCCTTAAATAAGAGAAATAACATGGAATTCATCTTAGGTCGAGCAGACATCTAACAATCCGAATTACGGTTGAGAGTCTATAAAACGAAAACTGTCTGACCTAAATAACGTACGTTACATGTCCTCTGTAACGTACGTTAAGCTTACTCGCTAGCGTACGTAAACTATGAAGTATAGCGTACGCTAAACATATACCAACAGCAGTCGACTTGACTCGTCTGATAATATAACGTACGTTACGTACCAAAAGTAGCGTACGTTAACAACGTCATATAACGTACGTTAGTAACAAATCTTAACGTACGTTAATTATGCATGTCAGTTTCTCACTGGGCAGGTGACTGGCTCGATTAGTGACGAAGTATTACGAAATCCTTAGTGAGTAATCTAATATTCCTTCAAATATATATCATACTCATGAATGATCTACGGATTAATATCTACAATTTCAAGGATACGGATATCATCGTAATACCATTTTCAATCTTGATCGAAATACTCATGCAAGATTCGGTTGGTTTAAGGTTGATGTAATTGATCTAATATCGTCATTAAATCCAGGCTTATGCGATGGTGAACTACTTATTTCATCTATGCAAGTAAGATTACCACTATGATGATTCTTTCCAAAATCCATTTGGTAAAAGTGGAAATCAACACTAAGTTAACAATCAACATGACGATAACATTTGATACGGTTTAATAATTCACTATTCTCATCCTTTGTCATAACCAGGTTCAACTACGGTGTTCTAAGCCATAATAGTTCGATCATTATAGTTTAAGTATGATACTAGATCGCATACGTCGTCAAAGTGATCTACTATTCTTGGTAGAGTGATCATATCGTCTTTAACAACATAACTTCAAAGTTGGAAGTAGTATAACATACCTTATGAGGAAGAAAATACTGAGACTATAAGTAAAATCCAACTCCGGTTGCTTCAACGCCGACTCGTGATGATTTCTACTTCAAAGTCCAATATAAGTTGTCTTCAATGATCAAGTAGTGTCATACAAGCTCAATGACTCAGTAACAATTTATGTAAAGGTGTTAAAAGAGGCTGGAAATCTTCTGGGGACGAATATGGTGAAGTTTAGGAGCAAAAGGACGAGCTGAAATTGTAACACCCCCAAGTTATTCAGGGATATTACAGCGCCGTAAGCCCCGCCGTGGGACCCACAAGGCTAAACATACGCGGAACCATAATTTTTGACCGATAAGGTCTACACATATTGGGATGAAAAACAATACAAAGGTATTCGAAAAATAACCAATGTACTTACAAACATCACAACTCAATTCAATACTTCGGCAAACACAGTAGGAACATCAAGGAAAAAGGAAAACAATACTCGAGTATTCAATAGCCAATCCAAGATAACAACACCTTTGAGCAGAATTCCCAAAGAAATAAAAGCTGGAAGAAAGACACGATCACACTTGCCCACCATCTTTATGCCGACCCGATACCGCCCGTCCGCTCTCCCTGGAACACGAAATACATGAAACGTATTTCCCCATAAAGGGGTTAGCGTCGAATAGCTAGTGCAAGTATAACAATATGAAACATAATACTTCTCGACAATAAAGTAAATGTAATCCGTCAATTCATCAATTTAAGACTAGTATTCCGAATAACTAAAATCTCATAAGGCGTATGTGAATGCCGTAGAAGCGGTTCGTTCACCTCATACGCCGTTACGTATGTGAATGCCGTCAAAGCGGTTCGTTCACCTCATACGCCGATACATGTAGGAATGCCGTCAAAACGGTTCGTTCATTACATGCCAATTAATATATCTATGAATGCCGTAAAACGGTTCGTTCATGATATGCCATCAATATTTCTTACTTTCAAAGTCGAACGTCAATCATAAATGTATACTTGCCTTTGAGACATCGTGAAATCGAACGGAGGAAAGGTATGAGTTCGGTAGGTCCGAGAACGCGCTCCGGCACCTAAGCGATTCGCAAGGAATATGATAATCGATTATCCATATCCAAATTACACGAAGAAACCCCGAAAACCCGCCTACGATTCATGTATATTCGTATATAAACAACAACGAGGGCGGACCACAACCAAACCCTATCGAATCCGTAAAAATCACGAAAAATACCATTAATCCGTAGTGAAACTAAGAATACCAACAAGATTAATCATATTCATCATGAATTAATCAACACAACGGAACGAATCGGCCAAAAACACGAAAACCCCCAATTTTACCAAAAGTAGGGTTCTAGAAATCTAACCTTGATTATTTGGATCAAGGGATGATATCAGACGGATTATTGATGATATAACCTCAAGAAATCCATGGATGTGTTGTTAAACAACATGGCTTCAAGCTTAGAACACGCCCGGTGCGGAAGAGGAGGAGAAGAAGGTGAAAATGGCAAGAAAAACGTCTGCGGGGCCTTTTATAGGGGTTGATTGCTCACGGACACGGCCCGTGCCGACCGCACGGCCGCGGTCGCATACCTGGCCGACAGGACTCGACCGTGTCCGGCTTGACACGGTCGCGGCGCGGAGGGCCTTCCGGCGGTGACCGTCCGACGACTCGGCATGACTCGGCCGTGCGCACGACACGGTCGGGCGTGCTCGGCAGACGATTCTCGCTTATCCGGAAGGGTTCGACACGGGCCGTGTCGGACGACACGGCCGAGTTCGGCCGGCGAAACTTCGGCATTTCCGGGCGAGTACGGCACGGCCGTGTCGACGACACGGTCGGGTCCGGCCGGCAGTGATCGGCCAATAACGAGCGGGTGAGCTAAAACGACCATAACTCTCTCGTCCGGACTCCGATTGACTCACCGTTTGAACCATTGGAAAGCTAACTCGATGCTCTATAATATTGCAAAGATTTAGAATTTTTGGAGTTACCAAAAAATTAATGGTGATCTAATAAAGTCGAACTCATAAGAGGAAAGTTGAAACGATGAACAATAACGATACACAACTCGAAGTTTTTCCGAACGGTGAACACGGGTGAATGAACATGATTGTTGAAAGATTATAAATGAGTGAAAATCCACCGAGTGACAATCACCGAATGAAATTCTTGAATGATAATGACTGAATTACAACCGGATATTACATTCTCCTTCTAAAAAGAAGTTTCGTCCGAAACTTAAGAAATAAATAGTTCGGGTATTCAACTCGCATCTTCTCTTCCGTATCCCAAGTCGCCTCTTCGACTCCATGCCTCGACCATTGTACTTTAACCGGTGGAATGGTCTTATGCGAGATTGTTTCTCACGGCGCTCAAGAATCTTCACGGGTTTCTCCGGAAAGGTAATATCCTCGCTACGTCAATCTCACCGTAGTCGATAATGTGGCTCGGATCCGACGCATACTTCCTTAATCGGGACACATGGAAAACACTATGGACGTGACTCAAAGTGGAGGCAACGCCAAGCGATAAGCTAAATCTCCAACTCGTCGAAATCTCGAAAGGTCCGATATACCTTGGGTGAGTTTTCCTTTTCCCGAAGCGGAAAACTCCTGCAGTCGGTGATACTTTGAGCAAAACGTGATCCCCCACTTCAAACTCCAAGGGTCGGCGAGTATCGGCGTAAGATTTACGGCGACTGCAGGCGGTCGAGTCGATCTCGGATAATAGAAATCTTTTCCTTGGTCTCCAATAACATATCCGGTTCCGTCCCAACTAGCTCAGAAGCCTCGTCCCAACATAATGGCGACCTACATCGCCTACCATAGAGTGCCTCGAAGGGTGCCATTTTGATCGACGCATGCCAACTATTATTGTAAGCAAACTCGATCAACGACAAGTGAAGCTCCCAATCATTACTCCAATCCAAGGCACAAGCCCGTAACATATCTTCCAATGTCTCGAATGCCCTCTCTGTCGACCGTCCGACCGAGGATGAAAGGAAGTGCTCAATCTCAACTCCGTACCCGAGCACGATGAACGGCTGCCAAAAATGCGATATGAAACGGCCGTCTCGATCGGAAACAATGGTCTTGGGGCTACCGTGTAATCTCACGATCTCGGCAATAAAGGTTCGAGCGATCTATCCGGTCCCCCAGTCTCCTTAATACCCAAGAAGTGTGCGACTTGGTCAATCGATCGACAATTACCCAAATCATATTCATTCCATCCGAGTTCTCGGCATGCCAGTGATAAAATCCATCGAGATGTCTTCCCACTTCCACTCAGGAATGGGGAGTGGTTTCAACAATCCCGCTGGTCGTTGATGTTCGATCTTGACTTGTTGACACGTCAAGCACCGTAGTACAAACTCCGTAACATCCTTCTTCATGTTATTCCACCAAAAATTGCGCTTCAAATCTTTGTACATCTTACTCGTTCCGGGGTGGATTGAGTAAGGCGTAGCATGAGCTTCTCGGAGAATCCTCTGTCTCAATTCCAAATCATTCGGAACGCAAAGCCTGCCCTGAAATCTCAAAATACTATCCTCGTGTACCATAAAGCCTGGAGCTTTTCCTTTAATTACATCTTCCTTTAGTTGAGAAATCATCGGGTCACTCCACTGTTTCCCTTTGATATCGTCAACCAAGGATGAAGTAATTTCGAGAGTACACAACTGTCCCTGTACTCGCTGAAGCCAAACTTCGATCCATTGTTCAATTAAATCTTGACGAATCTTCGTTTGAGACGTAAGAACCTCAAGCATTTGAAGAGATGCCGATTTGCGGCTCAAAGCATCCGCAACGACATTGGCTTTTCCGGGGTGGTAAAGAATCTCCAAATCATAATCCTTTATCAATTCTAACCAACGTCTCTGCCTCATATTTAGCTCCTTCTGACTGAAAATATATTTCAGGCTCTTGTGATCGGTATAAATCCGACACGGTGAACCGTACAAATAATGCCGCCAAATCTTGAGTGCGAAGACAATTGCGGCCAACTCTAAATCGTGAGTAGGATAATTCATCTCATACGGTTTTAATTGTCGTGACGCAAAAGCTATTGTCTTATCATGCTGCATAAGAACACAGCCCAGGCCTTGACCCGAAGCGTCACTATAAACTGTAAAGCCTTCGCTACCATGTGGTAAAGTTAGAATCGGCGCTGAAGTTAATCGTCTCTTGATTCATCGAAGCTCTGTTGTCTCTCATCCGTCCAAATAAACTTTTCGGTCTTCTGGAGTAATTTCGTAAGTGGTCGAGCGAGTTTCGAGAACCCCTCGACAAACCGACGGTAATACCCAGCAAGGCCCAAAAAGCTACGAACCTCCTTAACATTTTTAGGCGGTGCCCAGCCTAACACTGCCTCGATCTTCTGCGGGTCTACACGAACCCCTTCGGCTGAAATCACATGGCCGAGAAACATAACTTCTTCCAACCAAAACTCACATTTCGAGAATTTTGCATAGAGGTGCTCGGTTCTCAAAATGTCTAAGACCAAACGCAAGTGCCGGGCATGTTCCTCCTTATCTCGAGAATAGATCAAGATGTCGTCAATAAAGACGACTACACACCTGTCGAGGTACTCGATAAATATTTTATTCATTAATTGCATGAATACTGCCGGCGCATTCGTCAACCCAAAAGGCATAACTACAAATTCGTAATGTCCATATCTCGTCCGAAACGCCGTCTTCGGAACGTCGGACTCCCTCACCCTGAGTTGATAATACCCGGATCTTAAATCAATCTTCGAGAAAACCGCAGCTCCTTGCAATTGATCAAATAGATCGTCTATACGAGGCAAAGGATATTTATTCTTGATGGTTACTTTATTCAGCTCACGGTAGTCAATGCACAAACGTAGTGAACCATCCTTCTTCCTGACGAAAAGAACGGGCGCGCCCCAAGGCGAAGCGCTCGGTCTGATGTACCCTTTTTCCAAAAGTTCTCCCAACTGAGTCTTCAATTCCTGCATCTCGGAAGGTGCCATCCGATAAGGTGCTTTAGAAATCGGGGCCGCATCCGGCTCTAAATCCACGGAAAAATTTATCTCTCGATCTGGCGGTAATCCCGGAAGATCGTCCGGAAAAACATCGGGATACTCATTAACAACCGGAATTGAAGAGAAATCGACTTCAATTACTTCCGTTTTCAACGCATAACACCAATAGCCCGTACAACCTTTATTCAAAAGTTTTACGGCCTTCATGGAACTGATAAGTAACTTGGATTGGCCCAACTTACGTCCCAAAAATGAGTACTCAGATCCGTCCTTAGTCATCATAGTGATAACTTTGGTACGGTAATTCATAATCGCCTGGTGATTATTAAGCCAATCCTCGCCGAGGATTACGTCCTCGCCTTCCATATCAACTACAATTAAATTTGATAACCATTCCATACCGGATATAACCACCGGAAATTCTCTAATCTCCTGATTCCCCACAATCCTATCCCCGCTAGGCAGTCTCACGATAAAGGGATCGCAAGCAGTTAAACAAGTTATATTCAAACGGCGTACACACTCCAAAGAAATAAAAGAATGTGTAGCACCCGAATCAAAAAGTACACGGACTGGATAGGATAGAATATGAATGGTACCTGAAGCCACCGCCGCATCGGGTTCGTCTGTTCGACGCATCTCATAAACTCGTGGTTGTACCGAACCGATGCTAGAGTTCCCCCCTCCAGCGTTCTGACCCCGTCCCCGGCCCCTGCCAAAATTCTGCTGAGGTTGACCGAAAGATTGCCGCTGATTAACACCTTGATCAAGGGGTGTTGGGGCAGAAGCCCGAGTGTCCAAAGTCTGGTTCGGCTCGGAACAATAAACCGCTCTATGCCCCATCTGACCACACGTGTGACACTTTAATAGTGGGAAGTAGCATTCCGAACTAAAGTGGCACAGACGGCCACAATTATAGCAAGTCACATGCGATTTGAGGTACCCGTAGTGGGACGGTAACCCTCTTCCCTTTATTAGAACGTGACTTTGTCGGTAAAACGGTTAGTCGTCTGTGACTTCGAAAGTTGCCACCCTTAGAGCCAGAAAAATTTCCCCCGACTTTCTGCTTCTTCGGTTCTTCAACGGTATCATTGTCGGGGCTCAACATATCATGGGCTAAAGCTCTGTCCTGATATTCTTTCAGTGTGGTGCAAGAAAATCCGGCCATGTACCGCCGTAAGTCCAAATTCATCTGCATATCAAAATAACGGATCTTATCGCGCTCGTTACGTACTTGATCCTTCACATGGATTAATTGTTGGTTATACTCCACAATCGCCTGCGAAATGGGAATATCTTGTGGTTTAGCCTCGAAGAAGGCTCGGATTCGGCTCTCTCGTACCGGCCAAGGACAAAACTCGGCCTCCAAGAGCTCCTTAAATTCATCCCATGAGGCAATACGATCCTGTGGCTTGATGACCTTCCACCAGGTAGCGGCCTCCTTAGTGAGGAAATACTGGGCAATCGGTATTTTCCTCACCTCGGGGCAATCAACCGCCTCGAAAATCTTTTCCAATTCTGCTAGCCAATCCTCCCAGCTTAACGGGTCTGTGGCACCGCCAAACTGTGGAGGGTGCATACGGATTACATTCTGAAGCAGAGCATCCGTGTTTGGGTTCGGGTTATTCAGCTGAACAGTTTGGGCCAAAATAGTCATCTGAGTAGCCAATTGTTGAAGTGCATTCGCCACTCCAACGTCTGCGTTGTTCCCCTGACCATCCGATCGTCGTGCCGACTCTCGGTATCGGGATGCACCGAGTTCGACAAACCGGGGTTGGTCGACCCCGCAATCAATCGATGGAAACGGCCGCGCCACGACCTCTTCCTCGCCCACGGCCACGACCACGGCCACGGCCCCTACCGGTGACATACTGAAGAACACACAAGTCACGTAAGCACAATTCAATCACGCATCAACAAAGTGTCTGATTCTCAAGAATACCGATAAAAGGAAGCAAAACGAATAAGGAAACACCAGAAGAGTGAGAGGTCTTACAAGTACCGGTCGCCCGTGATGATGGCGAGTAGTGATACTGTGGACAATTAACGACTCGATCGACCCAAAGACCGGCCCTAGGTATCCATAGACCTAGGCTCGATACCATATTCGTAACACCCCAAGTTATTCAGGGGATATTACAGCCGTAAGCCCCGCCGTGGGACCCACAAGGCTAAACATACGCGGAACCATAATTTTTGACCGATAAGGTCTACACATATTGGGATGAAAAACAATACAAAGGTATTCGAAAAATAACCAATGTACTTACAAACATCACAACTCAATTCAATACTTGGCAAACACAGTAGGAACATCAAGGAAAAAGGAAAACAATACTCGAGTATTCAATAGCCAATCGATAACAACACCGAGCAGAATTCCCAAAGAAATAAAAGCGAAGAAAGACACAAGATCACACTTGCCCACCATCTTTATGCCGACCCGATACCGCCCGTCCGCTCTCCTGGAACGAAATACATGAAACGTATTTCCCCATAAAGGAGTTAGCGTCGAATAGCTAGTGCAAGTATAACAATATGAAACATAATACTTCTCGACAATAAAGTAAATGTAATCCGTCAATTCATCAATTTAAGACTAGTATTAGGAATAACTAAAATCTCATAAGGCGTATGTGAATGCCGTAGAAGCGGTTCGTTCACCTCATACGCCGTTACGTATGTGAATGCCGTCAAAGCGGTTCGTTCACCTCATACGCCGATACATGTAGGAATGCCGTCAAAGCGGTTCGTTCATTACATGCCAATTAATATATCTATGAATGCCGTAAAAGCGGTTCGTTCATGATATGCCATCAATATTTCTTACTTTCAAAGTCGAGAGCATAATCATAAATGTATACTTGCCTTTGAGACATCGTGAAATCGAGCGGAGGAAAGGTATGAGTTCGGTAGGTCGAGAACGCGCTTAGGCACCTAAGCGATTCGCAAGGAATATGATAATCGATTATCCATATCCAAATTACGAAGAAACCCCGAAAACCCGCCTACGATTCATGTATATTCGTATATAAACAACAACGGGCGGACCACAACCAAACCCTCTCGATTCCGTAAAATCACGAAAAATACCATGAATCCGTAGGGAAACTAAGAATACCAACAAGATTAATCATATTCATCATGAATTAATCAACAAAAGCGAACGAATCGGACAAAAACACGAAAACCCCAATTTTACCAAAAGTAGGGTTCTAGAAATCTAACCTTGATTATTTGGATCAAGGGATGATATCGGACGGATTATTGATGATATAACCTCAAGAAATCCATGGATGTGTTGTTAAACAACATGGCTTCAAGCTTAGAACACGCCAGTGCGGAAGAGGAGGAGAAGAAGGTGAAAAATGGCAAGAAAAAGCGTCTGCGGGGGCCTTTTATAGGGGTTGGTGCTGCCGGACACGGCCGTGCCCGGCCGACGCGGTCGTGTCGCCGCTGGCCGACAGGACTCGGCCGTGTCGGCTTGACACGGTCGCGGCGCGGAGGGCCTTCCGGCGATGACCCGTCAAGCGGCGACTTCGGCATGACTCGGCCGTGCGCGGGCGACACGGTCGGGCGTGCTCGGCGAGCGATTCAGCTTATCCGGAAGGGTTCGACACGGGCCGTGTCGGACGACACGGCCGAGTTCGGCCGGCAGAAACTTCGGCATTTCGGGCGAGTACGGCACGGGCCGTGTCGAGCGACACGGTCGGGTCCGGCGTGATGATCGGCAATAACGAGCGGGTGAGCTAAAGCGACCATAACTCTCTCGTCAGGACTCGATTGACTCACCGTTTGAACCATTGGAAAGCTAACTCGATGCTCTATAATATTGCAAAGATTTAGAATTTTTGGAGTTACCAAAAATTAATGGTGATCTAATAAAGTCGAACTCATAAGAGGAAAGTTGAAGCGATGAACAATAACGATACACAACTCGAAGTTTTTCGAGCGGTGAACACGGGTGAATGAACATGATTGATGAAAGATTATAAATGAGTGAAAATCCTTTGAGTGACAATCACCGAATGAAATTCTTGAATGATAATGATGAATTACAAGGATATTACATTCTCCCCTTCTAAAAGAAGTTTCGTCCGAAACTTAAGAAATAAATAGTTCGGGGTATTCAACTCGCATCTTCTCTTCCGTATCCCAAGTCGCCTCTTCGACTCCATGCCTCGACCATTGTACTTTAACCGGTGGAATGGTCTTATGCGAGATTGTTTCTCACGGCGCTCAAGAATCTTCACGGGTTTCTCCGGAAAGGTAATATCCTCGGCTCGTCAATCTCACCGTAGTCGATAATGTGGCTCGGATCAGTCGTACTTCCTTAATCGGGACACATGGAAAACACTATGGACGTGACTCAAAGTGGAGGCAACGCCAAGCGATAAGCTAAATCTCCAACTCTGTCAAAATCTCGAAAGGTCCGATATACCTTGGGTGAGTTTTACCTTTTCAAGCGGAAAACTCCTGCAGTCGGTGATACTTTGAGCAAAACGTGATCCCCCACTTCAAACTCCAAGGGTCGGCGACAGTATCGGCGTAAGATTTCGACGACTGCAGGCGGTCGGTAGTCGATCTCGGATAATAGAAATCTTTTCCTTGGTCTCGATAACATATCCGGTTCCGTCCCAACTAGCTCGAAGCCTCGTCCCAACATAATGGCGACCTACATCGCCTACCATAGAGTGCCTCGAAGGGAGCCATTTTGATCGACGCATGCCAACTATTATTGTAAGCAAACTCGATCAACGACAAGTGAAGCTCCCAATCATTACTCCAATCCAAGGCACAAGCCCGTAACATATCTTCCAATGTCGAATCGTCCTCTCTGTCGACCGTCCGACCGAGGATGAAAGGAAGTGCTCAATCTCAACTCCGTACCCAGAGCACGATGAGCGGCACGCCAAAAATGCGATATGAAACGGCCGTCTCGATCGGAAACAATGGTCTTGGGGCTACCGTGTAATCTCACGATCTCGGCAATAAAGGTTCGAGCGATCTATCCGGTCCCCAAGTATCCTTAATACCCAAGAAGTGTGCGAGACTTGGTCAATCGATCGACAATTACCCAAATCATATTCATTCGTCCGAGTTCTCGCATGCGATGATAAAATCCATCGAGATGTCTTCCCACTTCCACTCGGGAATGGGGAGTGGTTTCAACAATCCCGGTCGTTGATGTTCGATCTTGACTTGTTGACACGTCAAGCACCGTAGTACAAACTCCGTAACATCCTTCTTCATGTTATTCCACCAAAATTGCGCTTCAAATCTTTGTACATCTTACTCGTTCGGGGTGGATTGAGTAAGGCGTAGCATTAGCTTCTCTTAGAATAATCTGTCTCAATTCCAAATCATTCGTAAAGCAAATCCTTCCATGAAATATCAAAATACTATCCTCGTGTACCATAAAGCCTGGAGCTTTTCCTTTAATTACATCTTCCTTTAGTTGAGAAATCATCGGGTCACTCCACTGTTTCCCTTTGATATCGTCAACCAAGGATGAAGTAATTTCGAGAGTACACAACTGTCCCTGTACTCGCTGAAGCCAAACTTCGATCCATTGTTCAATTAAATCTTGACGAATCTTCGTTTGAGACGTAAGAACCTCAAGCATTTGAAGAGATGCCGATTTGCGGCTCAAAGCATCCGCAACGACATTGGCTTTTCCGGGGTGGTAATCATATTCATCATGAATTAATCAACAAAACGGAACGAATCGGACAAAAACACGAAAACCCCCAATTTTACCAAAAGTAGGGTTCTAGAAATCTAACCTTGATTCGCTGGATCAAGGGATGATATCGGACGGATTATTGATGATATTGTAATGCCCGAGATTTCTGTTATGTAATTGGAACTTGCGATATTGTAATGATTGTACTTTTGTCTAAGTATTATTCTCCGTATTTCATAATCCGATGTTGCCGAGCGTTTAATTTCATGGTTGTGATTTGTAGGGTTGAAATTCTGTGCATGTAGCGCACGCTACAGGCTAAGGGTAGCGTACGCTAACATGGTTTCATAGCGCACGCTACAGAATGTAATTAGCGCACGCTATGCGTGGTCAAATTGATTGGGACGTGCGGTAGGTGAGATCGCCGGGACCCCTGCCGGATTGTGTCGGATGTACTGGACGGCTTTCGGGAAAAGCCGAGTCAACGCCTTAGCGCACGCCAGTCGATGCGTAGCGCACGCTAAGTGCCGAGTACGATCTAGTCGATGAGCCGTTAGCGCACGCTACGAGCGGGGCCTAGCGCGCGCTAATAGCCATTTATTATAAATAGGACATCATCCTATTCGAGATTTCAGATTTTCTCCTCCCATAACCCGAACTCTTACACTTAGATCATAATTCCCTTCGTCCTAAACACTTCATATCAACCTCCTAGCTCGAGATTGAAGATCGTTTATCATTGGAGCTTGGTGTTCAAGCCTTCGGTGTTGGATCGCTTCGTTTTCCTCCGTATTCTTCACTACCTTGAGGTAGGTGATTCTTCACTAATGTTAGTAATGTCCTAAGGAAGTTTAAATCATGTTTTGATAAACAAGTAATTCGTTTATAATCGGTCATCACATGTTAGAAGGATACTTTTGACGTATCGGCATTATATATCGTATGAACCTTTGAACCATCTTATTATAGGACTCCTAAGCATGTTCAAATCAAGTATTGATCAATAATCGGATATCTACCCGGTTGATACGTTTACACGATGGAATCATGTGTTTTGGAACATAGAACAAATGGAACTTAGGTTATTTCTTGGAAATCGTAGAAAGGATATGATGTTGAGTTGATTATCCGTATATTTGTACCTCATGATAATGGAATCTTCCACAAACCTTGTTAGCATGTTTTGCCGTAGATGACTTGTATTATCACGGTAAAATTCATGAGTTTTTCCACCCTTCAACCCATTTTTCGGTTCGCGGTATTACGCCATGCAGTAGTAGCGCACGCTAACACGTGTAAGTTAACGTGCGCTATCGGGTCGATTAACGCCCAAACGTGCGTAGCGTACGTTATGAGACCAGCCGAGTTAAGCCAGACCGTTGCTAGCGCACGATAGTCTAATACGATAGCGTCGCTAACGATCCGTCTTAGCGCCGCGTTACGTAGAGTACGTAGCGCGCTAATGATCCAAGCAGATTGGTTATTTTTGATCTTTTCGACCGTAGACCGAATTGTTAGGCCATCGTTCGACTTAATATGATTTGTATATCGTTCCTTTTGTTAAGGTTCGAGCTTGTTACATTGATCGAAGGAGGCGGCCTTCGAGTGTGTCGAGATCTTTGAAGTGTTTTGCCCTTGCCATTTTCGAGGCAAGTATCATATGTCGAGTTCGATTTATCATGCTTGTGGTTTTATTCATATTGTTGAATATGATATGTATTTACGAGAATACTCGTGATATTCGTTGTTATATTGATGAACATATTGAAATGCATATGTGTATGCATAATTGTTTGATTATGGTATAAATGATCCGAGGGGGTCATGAGGATCTATCCGAGGGCGCTGGATCGAATGTCCACCATGCGTTGGTCCGACGGGATCATCATGGGGATCTATCCGAGGGCGCCGGATCGGGCCGGGAGTTTTCAACCATGCGAAGGTCCGACGGGATCATCATGGGGATCTATGCTGAGGGCGCTGGATCGCTGGATTACCATGTATTGTGTTGATGGAATCGTGAGGATTCGCATCGTTGGATTCCGGTGGCGGAAGTCCGGTTTGCATGTTTTATGATGTATTGATGATTTATTGTATGATGATACTTGTACTAGCACTGTTTTGCTAACCCCTTCGGGGTGGACATTGTTTTGATGTTCGGGTGGTCGAGGAGCGGGAGGCGACCAAGATGCGACAGGACGATGAGATGGCTCAGTGATGTGATTGATGTTATTGTTGTCGAAGAGTTGTTTTCTTGTTTCGTTCAGTACTCGAGTACGTCTGTTTTAATAATGTCCTTTCGATATGGTTGTATAAATTAACTATTTGATCGGTTGAATCAAATCTGTATTTGAACTTCAGTTGTTCAATTGTATTGTTTTTACACTTCTTTTAAAATTAGCCTTGTAAATCCTTATCTAAAGGGTTTACGGCGCTGTAATTATTCCGAATATCTCGGGGTGTTACAGAATATGGTATCGGAGCTAAGATTTATGGATATCTTGGCAGTCGGGTTAATTGGGTCTGTTTACGTTATTAATTATTGGTCGTTCGTAACATCACTGCTGAGCCAGCATCGTCAAGTGGACTGTGGTTGTAAGATTCCTAATCTCGAATACTACTGTTTTATTTAATTTATGTCTTGTAAACATTGATGGATCTACTTTTAGAACGTTTGCCCTGGACATTGAGTATTTATGTTTACAGTATGTTGAGAGGAGGTCGTGGACGTGGACGCGGTCGTGGACGCGGACGTGGAAATGCGAGGCAAGAAGAGTCGGTATCTACTCCTGAGATAGCCGCTAGCCAAACGGATTCACATTAGGGGACAGCGAGATCGGCAAATAATAATGCAGACCCTAATGTGCCGGAGTACTTCACAGTGGTTGCCCAGATAACCCAGATTTGCTCAAGTTGTGGATCGCATGCGACGGCGATGGGACAAAGCAGATAACGCGGATAATCGGGAGATAAATGGCTTACCGAGGTGGTCAAATTGCATCCTCCGAAATTTGACGGTTCGCCGAGACGCTCGTGGGATCATTGGGTGAAGGAATTGGAAAAGATTTTTGCAGGATTAAGCGTCCCAACGATAGGAAGGTTCCTGGCCGCCAGATCTTTTGACCGGGAGGCTTTCGATCGGTGGGAGGCCATTCGACTGAGGAGCACAATGTTGACTGGACGGAATTCAAAGTGATGATGGAGGCACGGTATTGTCCTCGTCCATTTAGAGAAGCCCGAGTTCGGGAGTTTTTCTCACCGCAAAATTCGAAGCATCTGTGACGGAAGTGATTAAGACTTTTAATCACCAGCTGACTTATGTGCGTCACCTGGTCAGGACCGAGGCGGAAAGGATTTTCCATTTTGACATGCGAATGAAGCCGGAAATTCAGCAATATATGTCCGGATTTGATTGTACCACCTTGAGGCAGTATCAGGACAAGGCGTTGGCCTACGATATGAAGGAAGCGGCAGAGAGAAATCGACGGAAGCAAAGAAACAAGGTGTCCGGCAACTTCATGGAGAATAAGAATAGCGGGCCGCCGGGCCGGTCCTCTTTTCACTCATCCAGAGACCTCCGCATCCTAGTCGAGGAGGAAAGAAGTTCCGGCAAGACCGATCAAGCTTCGACGCAGGAAGAAGTGTTACAACTGTGGCAAGGCGGGACATGTTCGACGTGATTGTTTCACGCCCGCCGTAACTCGTTTCGAGTGTGGACAGAAGGACATCGCGCAACATTTTGTGGAAATGCGACCCGATCTTTTGGTACTCGTACTCGGCTCCATCCGAAAGAGACGAGTGTGAACCAGACGCAAAGAAAGTGGATTTCAGCAGCAGAACGCCGGGAAGAGAGAGGCATCCAGATCTTTGGGTCCGCTCCTCCACGCCCGTACGAGATGAGGAAATCGATGATCGTAACATTTGTTGCATCAGTGCGATTCAGATCCTTTTGCAACCGATTAGTGTCTTGTTCGATTCGGAGCTACGCATTCTTTTATATCTTTGAACCGTGTTAATCGTTTGAACATCTCGTGCTTGTATAATTGTGAACCTTATGTTGTGGGATTACCGAGGAGAGAAAATTGTGGGAACCTTAGAAGCTAAGGATTTCCCAAGATCTATAGAAGGAAGAGATTGGCCATCGAATCTTATTGTGGTTGACATCTGCGGTGACGATTTAATTCTCGGAGATGATTGGCTCAACCGTTATGGAGTGTGCTGAATTACCGAGAGAGAGTCATTTCCATCATTGCCGATGACGGATCTCAACACTTATTCCGAGGATGGAGACCGAAGCTCGGGAAAATTGATCAAAGCAATGAAAGCCGTGAAATTATCAAGCGGGGATGTCACGGACTGCGTGCTATGCCATGAAGAAAGAGGAAGGGGTAGAGCTCTCGTCCATTTCGATTGTGAATGAGTTCTCGATGTATTTCTGACGAACTACTCAGGTTACCTCCGCAGAGGGGAGTGGAATTCACTATCGAACTAGAGCTGGAGCAGCCTCCTATTTCCAGAGCCCCATACCGCATGGCGCCAACCGAGATGTATGAACTCAAGAAACAACCGGAGGAATTGTTGCAGAGGGGTTATATTCAACCGAGCGTTTATCCTTGGGGAGCGCCGTTCTCTTTGTCCTAAGAAAGACGGATCCCTACGACTGTATTGATTACAGGAACTCAATAAGATGACAATCAAGAATAAGTATCCTATACCTCGGATCGACGACTTGTTTGATCAAGCAGGGGCAAGGGTATTCTCGAAGATAGACTTGCGATCGGGATACCACCGATTGAGAATTAAGGAATCGGATATACCAAATCGCTTTCGGATCCCTGCAGGCATTATGAATTCGTAGTGATGCCGTTTGGACTTACCAATGCTCTGCAGATTCATGCAATTAATGAATCGGGTATTCTTGGAGTACTTGGATAAATTTGTGGTCGTTTTCATTGACGACATCTTGATATATTCGAGGGACGCAGAGGAACATCTTGAACATTTACGTGTGGTTTTGAGCATCTTGAGAAAGGAACAGTGTACGCTAAGCTTTCTAAATGTGAGTTACGGCTTAAGGAAGTAACTTTCCTTGGGCATGTGATATCATCCGACGGAGTTCAGGTGGACCCGAAGAAAGTTGAAGCAATCTTGGAATGGGAAGTTCCTAGCAACGTGAAAGAAGTCCGAAGCTTCTTAGGACTTGCTGGATATTATCGCCGCTTTGTAGAGGGATTTTCCAAAATTGCTCGTCCGCTCACTCAATTATTCTGAAAACTCAAAGTTCACGTGGAATGAGAAGTGCCAGGCTGGTTTTGACGAACTTAAGAGGAGACTAACGACAGCACCTATATTAGCACTGCCAGAGGGAACTGATGGATTCATGGTATACAGCGACGCTTCGAATCAGGGTTTGGGTTGCGTGTTGATGCAGAGGGATAAAGTGATTGCTTATGCTTCTCGGCAATTGAAACCGTGACGGGTTAATTATCCTACTCATGATCCGGAGCTAGCCGTGTGGTCTTTGCCTTGAAAATCGCGGCATTATTTGTACGGCACTCATTGTCGATCTTTACATATCATAAGAGCCTCAAATACATTTTCAATGTAAAGAATTAAACATGAGGCGTAGAAGGTGGCTAGAATTGATCAAGGATTACGACTTGGAGATTCTCTATCATCCGGGAAAGCAAATGTAGTAGCCGATGCTTTGAGCCGTAAACCTGTTTCCCTTCGAGTGTTGGAAGCACTTACGTCCCAACCCAGTATTCAACGAGAACTGATCCGCGAGGGGATTGAGGTATGGGCACCAGAAATCCAAGGGCGACTTTATGTGATGAAACTGACTTCATCATTAGTCGAGGAGATCAAGTCTAAACAACTGAACGATTCTCTGATCCTTCGATTATATGACGAAGTAAAGAAAGGGAAAGCCCCAGGATTCGTGATACAAGACGATGGGGTTTTGAGATTTCAGAGTCGACTTTGCGTTCCCGAGGATGATGATTTGAGACGGACAATTTTAAAGGAAGCTCATAGCGCGCCCTATTCTATTCACCCAGCGGTAGTAAGATGTATAAAGATTTAAAGCAAAACTTCCGGTGGGGAATATGAAGAAAGACGTGCGGAGTACGTTTGAAGTGTTTGACTTGTCAAAGAGTTAAGATTGAACATCGCCGACTACTTGGAATGTTAAAGCCGCTCCCGATCCCTGAATGGAAGTGGGAGGATATCTCGATGGATTTCATCACTAGTATGCCAAGGACTAGAACGGGAATGAACATGATTTGGGTTGTAGTTGATCGACTAACCAAGTCGGCTCATTTCCTGGGAATTAAAGATACATGGGGACCGAGAGATTGGCACGAATATTTATTGCGGAGATAGTCGGATTGCACGGGACACCGAAGACCATTATTTCGGATCGAGATGGCCGTTTCGTGTCACATTTACGGAGAGCGATTCACAAGGCTTTGGGGATCGAGCTCAACTTTAGCACACTTATCATCCCCAAACGGACGGTCGATCCGAAAGGACCATTCAGACGGTAGAGGACATGCTTAGAGCTTGTGCATTAGATTGGTCGGTTGATTGGGAAATTCATTTGCCCTTGATCGAGTTCACTTATAATAACAGTTGGCATGCTTCTATTAAGATGGCACCATTTGAAGCTTTGTACGGAGAAGATGCCTCACCCCCTGTCCGGGATGATTCTTCTGATTTGATCGGGACGGAACCGGAATTGATTATTCGACTCAAGAGAAGATAGCCTTGATTCGAGAAAGACTGCTGATCGCCCGAGTCGGCAAGTCTTATGCCGATGTACGTCGTCGCCCTCTAGAGTTCGAATGGAGACCACGTACTATTGAAGGTGTCTCCTACACGAGGGATTTTCCGTTTTGGGAGAAGAGGTAAGCTAAGTCCGAGATATATCGGACCATTCGAGATCCTAGAGAGAGTTGGGGAGTTAGCATACAGGTTGGCCTTACCGCCATCGCTGAGTCACGTTCACAATGTGTTTCACGTATCCCAATCGGAAGTATGTACCTGACCGATCACGTCATTGATTTCGACGAGATCGAGATAGCTAATGATGGCACCTTCGAAGAGAGACCAATCAAGATACTTGAGAGCCGGATCAAACAATTGAGGAATAAACCAATACACTTGGTTAAAGTACAATGGTCACGACATGGAGTCGAAGAGGCCACTTGGGAAACGGAGGACGGTATGAAGGCTAAATATCCGAAGTTGTTTTCATCATAAGTTTCGGGACGAAACTTCTTTTTAGGGAGGAAGGATGTAATGCCCGAGATTTCTGTTATGTAATTGGAACTTGCGATATTGTAATGATTGTACTTTTGTCTAAGTATTATTCTCCGTATTTCATAATCCGATGTTGCCGAGCGTTTAATTTCATGGTTGTGATTTGTAGGGTTGAAATTCTGTGCATGTAGCGCACGCTACAGGCTAAGGGTAGCGTACGCTAACATGGTTTCATAGCGCACGCTACTGAATGTAATTAGCGCACGCTATGCGTGGTCAAATTGATTGGGACGTGCGGTAGGTGAGATCTGGCCGGGGGACCCCTGTCGGATTGTGTCGGATGTACCTGGACGGCTTTCGGGAAAAGCCGAGTCAACGCCTTAGCGCACGCTACAGGTCGATGCGTAGCGCACGCTAAGTGCCGAGTACAGTCTAGTCCAATGAGCCGTTAGCGCACGCTACGAGCAGGGCCTAGCGCGCGCTAATAGCCATTTATTATAAATAGGACATCATCCTATTCGAGATTTCAGATTTTCTCCTCACATAACCCGAACTCTTACACTTAGATCATAATTCCCTTCGTCCTAAACACTTCCTATCAACCTCCTAGCTCGAGATTTAAGATCGTTTATCATTGGAGCTTGGTGTTCCAGCCTTCGGTGTTGGATCGCTTCCTTTCCTCCGTATTCTTCACTACCTTGAGGTAGGTGATTCTTCACTAATGTTAGTAATGTCCTAAGGAAGTTTAAATCATGTTTTGATAAATAAGTAATTCGTTTATAATCGGTCATCACATGTTAGAAGGATACTTTTGACGTATCGGCATTATATATCGTATGAACCTTTGAACCATCTTATTATAGGACTCCTAAGCATGTTCAAATCAAGTATTGATCAATAATCGGATATCTACCAAGTAGATACGTTTTACACGATGGAATCATGTGTTTTGGAACATAGAACAAATGGAACTTAGGTTATTTCTTGGAAATCGTAGAAAGGATATGATGTTGAGTTGATTATCCGTATATTTGTACCTCATGATAATGGAATCTTCCACAAACCTTGTTAGCATTTTTTGCCGTAGATGACTTGTATTATCACGGTAAAATTCATGAGTTTTTCCACCCTTCAACCCAGCTGTTCGCGGTATTCGCCATGCAAGAGTAGCGCACGCTAACACGTGTAAGTTAACGTGCGCTATCGGCCGGTCGATCGCCCAAACGCACGTAGCGACGTTATGAGACCAGAGTTAGACCGCCAGACCGTGGCTAGCGCACGCTAGTCTTATACGATAGCGTCGCTAACGATCCGTCTTAGCGCACGTTACGTAGAGTACGTGGCGCGCTAAGCGATCAGCGCATTGGTTATTTTTGATCTTTCGACCGTAGACCGAATTGTTAGGCCATCGTTCGACTTAAGATGATTTGTATATCGTTCCTTTTGTTAAGGTTCGAGCTTGTTACATTGATCGAAGGAGGCGGCCTTCGAGTGTGTCGAGATCTTTGAAGTGTTTTGCCCTTGCCATTTTCGAGGCAAGTATCATATGTCGAGTTCGATTTATCATGCTTGTGGTTTTATTCATATTGTTGAATATGATATGTATTTCTGAGAATACTCGTGATATTCGTTGTTATATTGATGAACATATTGAAATGCATATGTGTATGCATAATTGTTTGATTATGGTATAAATGATCCGAGGGGGTCATGAGGATCTATGCTGAGGGCGCTGGATCGAATGTCCACCATGCGTTGGTCCGACGGGATCATCATGGGGATCTATGTTGAGGGCGCTGGATCGCTGGACAGGTTTTCCACCATGCGTTGGTCCGACGGGATCATCATGGGGATCTATGCTGAGGGCGCTGGATCGCTGGATTACCATGTATTGTGTTGATGGAATCGTGAGGATTCGCATCGTTGGATTCCGGTGGCGGAAGTCCGGTTTGCATGTTTTATGATGTATTGATGATTTATTGTATGATGATACTTGTACTAGCACTGTTTTGCTAACCCCTTCGGGGGTGGACATTGTTTTGATGTTCAGGTGGTCGAGGAGCGGGGAGGCAGCCACAGTACCGACAGGACGATGAGATGGCTCAGTGATGTGATTGATGTTATTGTTGTCGAAGAGTTGTTTTCTTGTTTCGTTCAGTACTCGAGTACGTCTGTTTTAATAATGTCCTTTCGATATGGTTGTATAAATTAACTATTTGATCGGTTGAATCAAATCTGTATTTGAACTTCAGTTGTTCAATTGTATTGTTTTTACACTTCTTTTAAAATTAGCCTTGTAAATCCTTATCTAAAGGGTTTACGGCGCTGTAATTATTCCGAATATCTCGGGGTGTTACAGATATAACCTCAAGAAATCCATGGATGTGTTGTTAAACAACATGGCTTCAAGCTTAGAACACGCCCAGCTGCGGAAGAGGAGGAGAAGAAGGTGAAAAATGGCAAGAAAAACGTCTGCAGGGCCTTTTATAGGGGTTGGTCACGCGGACACGGCCCGTGCCGACCGGGCACGGTCGTGTCGCACACCTGGCCGACAGGACTCGACCGTGTCCGGCTTGACACGGTCGCGCGCGCGAGGGCCTTCCGATGCTGACCCGTCCGACAAATGACTGGCATGACTCGACCGCGCTGCACGACACGGCCGGGCGTGCTCGGCAGACGATTCCAGCTTATCCGGAAGGGTTCGACACGGGCCGTGTCGGACGACACGCCGAGTTCGCCGCGAAACTTCGGCATTTCCGGGCGAGTACGGCACGGGCCGTGTCGGACGACACGGTCGGGTCCGGCCGGCAGTGATCGGCCAATAACGAGCGGGTGAGCTAAAACGACCATAACTCTCTCGTCCGGACTCCGATTGACTCACCGTTTGAACCATTGGAAAGCTAACTCGATGCTCTATAATATTGCAAAGATTTAGAATTTTTGGAGTTACAAAAAATTAATGGTGATCTAATAAAGTCGAACTCATAAGAGGAAAGTTGAA
>JAWKAU010000827.1:0-32000 GCA_033398695.1 Orobanche coerulescens
ATATCAAATGAGAATGGTTCTTATCCTGTGAATTGCGAATGTACATGAGTTTTGTAATAATTATGTATGAAATATATGCATTTCGTGCATCAAAATTGCAATGCATTAAAATATGCATTATATGCATCAAAATATCGCTGCATTAAAATATTTCATTTTATGGATCAAATTTTTGTGAGAATAAATCTAGGCCATCCATTTATCAAGATCTATGGATGAAATTCATTCTTATTTCTTAACTTAAATTGCATTCTCACCTGAACCCACCCATATATATATATATATATATATATATATATATATATATGTTTGGAATCGTACAGTAGTGGATTATTACTGATAACAGACCCCTTTTTACGGGTAATTAATTTAACATATTATGTAGGTGGATGAGCCTTCCAAATACGGCGTTTTCGTTATGGATGAATCTACTGGGCTGGTGAAGAGGTTTGTCGAGAAGCCAAAGTGATTTGTGGGTAACAAGATCAATGCCGGAATTCACCTCCTGAATCCCTCAGTTATTGATCATATTGAGTTACGCCCCACCTCAATCGAGAAAGAGATATTCCCAAACATAGCAGAAGACGAAGAGTTTGTACACAATGGTTCTTCCAGGGTCTTGGATGGACAAGGGACTACATAACGGGCCTCAGACTCTACTTGGACTCCTTAAGAAAGAAATCAGCTCACGATTTGTAACAGCCCAAGATATTCAGGATATGTCACAGCGTCGTGAATCCCTATCTCGGACCCACAAGGCCAAATTCTTACAAAATCTATTTCAAGACGTCAATAATTTTCCAACCATATCAAAAACCAACAATCATTAATCGAATCAATCGATGAAACTCCAAAGAAAATTACCAGTACCACAATGGACAACCAAGTCCAGCACAATTAACAACAAGAAAACAACTCCTATAATACTCGAGTACTAACTAAATATTCATGACAAAAACCACTCTTGTCAAGGGAGAAACTTATGTCCAGACTGCTGAGCTTATAAAACCTGTATTTCAAAATAGGGAGCAGCCCAGTCAAAAGGATAGGCAACAACCAAAATTTACAAGGCAGCCACCTAGACAGGAGACCAAGCAATGGCCAAGGCAGAAGCAGCAGCCAAAACATTATGCCAACTATTACCAAAGACTCCCCAAAAACAGATTTCAAAATGGAAGAGGTAAATGGAAACCTCAAGATTATCCAAACTTTCAAATGAACAAGTGTGGAGACCTCAAAGATTTAATAAATGGTCTCAGCCAAGATTTAGAAATGGACCACACCAGAGATTTTATGAGGCATATCCAGTATACAATCATAACCAAAGATATAGACCTAGACAGCACACACCATATAGGGGCAATCAACATAATTTTTATAACCCAAGGAGGAACCAATTCTCCAGGAAGCCTACTAACCCCAAAGGACCCACACAAATTTGGGTACCTAAATCTCTGCTTGTTTGATTGCAGAAAAGGTGGAAGGACTACTACTGTAATACCCGTAATTTCGATTTTCGGTAATTTTTTTTTTTCGGCAGAAGTCCGTTTTGACGACTCGCTCATGACCGTTTCATCATTCTGGGAATGATTAATTCTACACTTTTTGACATCCGAGTTCGTTTCAGTGTCGTTTAGTTGAGTTTCGCTTTTTAGCGACTTTTCCGCACTTGAGTTCGATTCTTGCGAATATCGTTCGAAACTGCTGTTTCGAGTTTCCCGTAAGTCCGTTTAACTTTGTTAGACGTGTTGTGAATTTTGATTTGGTTATTCGATCACGTATCGTGATTTTCGGGCATTTTGGGCCATTTTATAATTTACCCAAAGTTACGGGTATCCGTATCTGTATTTGTTGTCTCGACCCTTTTCTTGGTCGCGTATGATTAATTATTGCATTATGTTTTCATTTTGGGTCGTTGATGTTGTCCGCGAACTTTTCGTCGTGTTCGTTCCGTGCGTTATCGGAAATCGAGTCGTTGAGCCCTAGTGGTCGGGCACTGACCGGACGGTTGCGGGACTGGCCGGACGATTGTGGGTTCTGGCCGGACGGTTGCGGGCACTAGCCGGAAGGGTGCGGCAGGAACCGGCGTAGCGTGCCTTCTGACCGGGGAGTAACGCCTGCTTCGGCCGGTCGGCTGCTAGCGCCGAGGCGGCGATAGGCGGTAAGTCTTGGGCCGGGTGGATCGGCGAGTAGCGCACGCTGCTGCCGGACATCGCTGCGCCTTCTGACGGTGGGTAGCGCACGCCTTCGGCCGGAAGGCTGCGCGCGCTGGCAGAGCGATGTCTACGATCGCGGCTGGGCGATAGCGTCGCTAGCTTCGCTCAGCGATCTAGCGCACGTTAGTCCGGCCCAGTATAAATGTGACAGACCAGTCACATTTCCTCTCGTTTTTTATTTCCTCTCCTTCTCTTCCGCGGCTGGAGACTTGGAGATCTTGGAGCCATGTTGTTTAACAACAAATCCATGAAGTTCTTGAGGTTATATAATTGATCAATCATCCGTTATCATCCTTTGATCCAGTGAATCAAGTTTATTATCGCGAGTTGGCGTTCGGTGGAGTCGGCGGGTTCGTAGTCGGTTCGTGCCAACCTACTTCGATCGATTCTCCACGTTGTTCTTATTCGAGGCAAGTACCTTGTTCATATAATTCTTGTTTTGTGGATATGATAATTGGTGATCATCTAAATGTGTTTGTTTGGTCATGTGAAAATTATTTTCAAAAGATTCGGCTAGCCTTGTTAAAGGCTCTCTTTCAAAACGCGTGTGTTTTGTAATTGTGTGGGTCGTAAGTGACTACGTGGATCCTTTGGATATGTTTGGATTTTATGTGGTGCTTAATAATGCGTGTGTACGTATATGGCTTCATTTCAGTATATTGAGGTTTGGACATGAGGTGATGTTAGTTGTTACTCCTTTGAAAGGAGGTTGCGATGCTTAATGTTGTTTGGATTGATAATAGATTATTGTTGTCTACTTGTTATACGTGATGTGCCTCCGGGTAGGATTGTTGAATCTCCGGGATCCATACTTGCTAGTATGGGTCGGGCGAGACTGTAGGGTTATCCAATCGGGTATGTCTTGCGGGGACTCCGAGGTTCGTGGCTTGTTAGCCCGATGCCGAGATAACTTATGGGGTTATCATCGGGTATGTCTTGCGGGGACTCCGAGGTTCGTGGCTTGTTAGCCCGATGCCGGGATAACTTGTGGTTGTGATTTGTGTGTGATTTGTTTCGCTAGCCAGCTCGGGAGGGTCCTTCGAGGCCTCGAGTGGGATTTGTGGCTTCGTCCCGGTCCTAGGCGATGCGTGTGTGTGATTTGTTTCGCTAGCCAGCTCGGGAGGGTCCTTCGAGGCCTCGAGTGGGATTTGTGGCTTCGTCCCGGTCCTAGGCGATGCGCGTGCGCAATTATGTTTTGTTGATTTTTATGTCCGTCGAGGACACGTGATGTTGGGCTCTGGCCCTGTGAATTGTTGTCGGTTTTCTATGTGTGAAAACAAAACTTTTGGGCTGTGACCCTGTTGATTTTGGAAAGAGAATGATTTGATAATCCTAAATTATTTTCTATTAAAACTCCCGAGGGTATTTTAAACCATTTTGCAAATCATTCTCGTTATTTGTGATCTTTCGGATTTGGAAAGTTTTACTCAAACTCTTGCCTCGGGAAGTATTCGTTTCGTTGTATTTGAATCTTTAAGGATTCCTAGTTATTTTTATTCTTGAAACTTGAATTATATGGCTCGTATTTGCACCTTGTATTTGCACTAGCAAAACAGTGGAGTTTTGCTAACCCCCGAGTATTCGGGGGGTGGATGTCTGTTTTTGCATTCAGGTTTTGGGAGCATAACACAGGGTCGGCGCGAAGGATGATGAGAGATGATCGATACTAATCACATGAGGAACCGTACGTTGTTGTATTGGTTCAGTTGTATTTTATTTCCGCTGCAGTATATTTTTCCACGTTGTACGGGAGTTTTTGTATTCGACCCCTGTGTGGGCATATAATGTATTTGAGTTGTATGTATTTATTGAAAGACCAAATCGGTCTACTGAGTCATTTTAGCCTTAAAGGCATTGTCGAGATGTTTCATGTTGTTACTAGCCTGATAGATCCTTGAGGAAAGGTTCTACGGCGTGTAATATCCCTGAGCGGATTGGGGGTGTTACAACTACCATGTCCCCTAAAGTTCAACAAGAGGAGGTGAAGAATGGTTTGTAGATTCTGGATGCTCAAGACACATGACAGAGAATAAGAAGGTGCTCTCAAACTACATCAAAGAAAGATATCCAGATGTAACCTTTGGAGATAGCTCTAGAGGTGAGACAAAAGAATTTGGAGAGCTGCACAGAGGAAACCTAAGCATATCCAAGGTACATTATGTCAAAGGGCTCAAATACAACCTTTTGAGCACAAGTCAATTCTGTGATAAAAAGAACCTAGTAGTCTTCACTATTTTGAAATGCATGGTGATTGATATCCTATCTGGAGAAGTGAAGCTACAAGGATTCAGAAGAAGAGACGTATACATGATATATTGGAATACAGGCACTCCAAAACTTGTTTCCTATAAAAAAAATTGCTGAGAACAGATGGCTATGGCACAAAAGATTACGTCACCTGAATTTCAAGGCCATCAACAAGATAAGCTCTCAAAAGCTGGTCATAGGACTTTCAGAAGAATCATTCAAGAAAGAAGCCCTCTGTGATGCATGTTAGAAAGGAAAGCAGACCAGAGCATCATTCAAACCAGTTCAGCCTACCACTCTCACCACCAGAGTCTTAGATCTACTTCATATGGATCTCTTTGGCCCCATCAAGCCTGTAACACCCCGAGATATTCGGAATAATTACAGCGCCGTAAACCTTTTAAGTAAGAATTTACAAGGCTAATTTGAAGAAATGTAAAAATAATACAACAGTACCATGAAAGTTCCAAATACAAAACCGGTTACAAACAGATCAAATGAGTTCATTATTACAACCATCTAGAAATATTAATAAGACACGCGTACTCGAGTACTGAAAATGCACCAAAAAGACATCACAATAACAATAAACATCACTGAGCCCCTTCGTCGTCATATCGGTACTGTGGCTGTTTTCCTGCTCCTCGGCTACCTGAACATCAAAATAAATGTCCACCCCCGAAGGGGTTAGCAAAATGATGCTAGTACAAGTATCATATTAAACAAATCGAATATGCAACGACAATGCATAACAGAATACACAACACGGACTTCCGCTACCGGAATCCAACAATGCGAATCCACAAGATTCCATTAACATAACATGGGTATTCCAATGATACAGCGCCCAAAGCATAGATCCCAAGATGATCCCGTCGGACCAACACGAGGTGGAAAAACTCGTCCACTGATCCAGCGCCCTCAGCATAGATCCCAAGATGATCCCGTCGGACCAACACGAGGTGGACATCCGATCCAGCGCCCTCAGCATAGATCGTACAACATTCACAAACACAACTGATACATACATATATGCAAAATCGCTATGTCCATCAACATGAACATACAAGTAATCGATAACGAATACCATACAAATCAACGAAATAAATCCCATGTTCAACAACATGAATAAACCACATGCATGCTCAAAATACCAATCATTAACAAATTACGATACTTGCCTCAAGGATGGCAAGAACTAATTACTCCAATGATCTCAACCCACTCGAAGGCCGCATCCTTCGATCAAACGTTCACAATGCTCGGTCCTTGAACAAACAGGAAAAAATAACGGCAACTCAAAACAAGTTTAAACGTACGAACATCTAGCGTCTCCTACGGTCGGGTTAACACTCTAAGCTAGCCGGCTCACGGTTCAACTCACTCGATGAATGATCGGTTGATCTAGCGATATTCAAATCATCATAAATTTGTACTTCGGTTCTGGATTATCGATTCCATCACCAAGTTAGGTTATAAATCACGTTTCAATCCGAGTTTAAGGTTTAATCATCACTACACTTCATTCTTCCACAATTTATCTTCCTTGCCAAAATTTACGTTCATAGCAATGGTTACCCATCAACACCCTTTTGTTCGAATCATCAACATGAAGATAACCATATCCAGAAATCACTATGAGTTATGAATTACGTTAAAGGTCACCTCATACTATCCAAGGATTATTTCTAGACCACTCTAATAATTCATCTTCTTGTAAAAAAAATCTCATACAAAGTGATGATAATAACAGTACCCCAACATGCAAGTGATTCGAATAAGACATCCTAAAATATACCAAAATATCAGAAATCACAAATCCTCGATTCAGCTCAAAAGGGTTCGGTTACAATCTTCTTACTCAAAGGGGTTCTAAAATGATTACTTCAAGTTTACATGTATAGCGCTCAACCTAATCATTAATCCATAACCTTGATAAATTCCGGTAGGAAGTTATAATCCGAATAAGAACACGAATTCTAAGTTTGGGCGCGACACATACCTTGTATGGAAAGAAAAGACGAAAACTCTTGATGAACTCAACGTTGGACGCTTGAACACCAATCCTCAAAGCTCCTCGCCTTCAATGATGTGTTAGGAAGCTGATATGAAGGTTGAAGATGGAGAGGGTAACTCTCAAAATCGCGAAATTGGAGTGTGGGTTGAAGTGGAAGTCTGAAAATGAAGGAGGGTGTTGTCCTATATATAGAAAATGGTTATTAGCGCGCGCTACGGCCATATCCATAGCGTGCGCTAACGGGCTTGCAGTCTACTGTTTCTGCCTGGCCTCGACTTAGCGTACGCTAACATCCCTTAACGCGCACTAAGTACATAAATTAGCGTACTCTACCACTCATATAGCGTGCGCTAACGGCCATACGAAGCTTCACTGACCTCACTGTACTCAACTTTAGCGTGCGCTAGCCTCATGACATTAGCGTGTGCTAATCACCATTGACTCGACTTTTCCAAAAGCCATCCAGATTCATCCCGACATGTCCCGACCAAGATCCGCGGCTGATCTCACCTACCACCCTGTCTTAATCAAGTTGACTACGTATAGCGCGCGCTAAGGTTCATACACAGCGTGCGCTACGAAATCCAAATTAACGTACGCTATGCCTAGTCGTTAGCTTGCGCTACAAGTGCAAAAATTACGATTTTGAACATATTCATGAAATCATACGCTCAACAACACCGGATCATGAAATACGCTGGATAAAACTCAGATCAAATACAATATATACAATGTCACAATGCTCAAAATACACATTAGAATCTCGGGTATTACAAAGCCAAGGACATTGAATGGAAGAAAGCATGCCTTAGTAGTAGTGGATGACTACTCGAGATATACATGGGTTGTTTTCCTCTATAAAAAGAGTGAAACGCTAACAAAGCTTCCTGAACTGCTGAGGAAGATTCAGAATGAGAAATCCCTCTCCATCATCAAGATCAGATCAGACAGAGGTGGAGAATTTCTCAACAAGGCAATCACTGGATATACTGATCAAAAATTGGAATCCAGCATGAAGTATCTGCCGCGAGAACACCACAACAAAATGGTGTTGCTGAAAGAAGAACCTTGAAGGAAGATGCCAGGTCAATGATTGGTGAAGCTGACCTGCCAAAGAGGTTATGGGCTGAAGCTGTCAACACAGCATGCCATACTTAGAACATGAGTATGATAGTAGGGAGACATGGCAAAACTCCCTATGAGGTTTGGAATGGCAAAACTCCAACTGTTGCTTACTTTCATATATTTGGTTGTAAGTGTTTCATCCACAATAATGGTAAAGGTAAAACCCAACTGAATGCCTTTGATGCTAAAACTGATGATGGTCTCTTTATGGGATACTCACAAATAAGCAAGCATACAGAGTATTTAACAAAAGAATATTAGTTGTGGAAGAAACACCCCATGTTGTGTTTGATGAGTCGACTGTTGAGTACAGGAAACCGGTGGAATCAATTGAGAAAAATCTCAAATCCGCCACCTTAGAAGAAGTTATCATCCATGACACAGGAATGATGGACTCACCTGAAGACCCAACTGCAGATCAGACAGGATCTCCAACCGTACCTGTTCCAACTGCAGCTGATAAAGACACACCTGCAGAGCAGACAGGATCCCCACCTGCAGATGACAAGACCGCAGCTGAACCAGATGCAGTTTAAGAAGGCCAGAACCAAGCTGATTCAGAGAGAGACGATGTTCATCAAAGCAACTCAACAGGGGGAACAAACCCTGAAGATGATATTCCCAAATGGCTCAGAGATCACCCCACCCAACAAATCATTGGAAACCTAACTGATGGAGTCAAAACCAGACAATCTACAGAACCAACAGGAATTACTACCGTTATTATTATTATTATTATTATTATTATTATTATTATTATTATTATTATTATTGTTATTATTATTATTAATATTATCATCATTGGCCCACATATATTTTAATGACCCAAATTAATAATTAAAGCCCATAAATTACCCTAACCCTAATTTTTATACAGTATAAATACTATATCTCCTACACCTACAACCCTAAAATACAATACATAATTCTATACTGTAAACACAAATCTCTCGACAGAAATTCAAAACAAGTAGACGTCTGCAAACAACCACCAAAATACTATCCACTTCTAGCGATTATTCAAGCGGACGTTCTCACTCCAGCCGCTCAACCCTCTTCGGCACCTCAGACTTTTGTCCAATGAGGTAAAACTCAATACTCAATCTCTGATATTTTTTCTTCGTGGATTTAATTCAAAATCTGTAAAGCCAAAATTTTAGTTTAACGAATTCAATCCCAACAAAGACCTGGCCATGACCGAACCCATCACAGCCGACTAATCGGACCTAAGAAATCGATAGAAAACAACAAAATAAATTTCAACCAAACCCAAATCGACTTCGTCCACTGTTTATGCAAAACATCAATACCAAACCTATATCCAGACTAATTTTGGCAAGCTCGAACTCAAGCCCGACTTACCTTTCCATCCGAGTTGGTCCGACTCGAGCCCACGGGCGGTTTATATCAACACGTAATCCCAAACCCAAATCCATTTGTGCGTCATCACCTTCCTCCGGCTCCACAATCAAAACCCCACCTTCAACAATTTCCGGTAGTGCGACCTTCGTCCCGCGAACCCAAACGAAGGAACTTTAAACCCGATATGAAAACCGTAATATAAAGCGAGCCCTCACCTTCAATCCACTGGAGATCGCGGCGCCTTGTCGCCGTGCCGTGAAATCAGTGTTGAGATTTTAACCTTGAGTCAGTGAGAGTATGTTTCTAATCGGCCGACTCCAGTGCGTGTGTGTGTGATGTGTTCTTGTGTGTGATTTTCGGCCATGAGAGTATTTGTTAGAGAGGTAGGGGATAGAGGTGAGGGATCGGGTGAGAGGAGGCCGAGAGAAGAAGAAAGAATGGATTGTCGGCTGAGGCGATTCCAGAAAAGGGTTTTATACTTGGCCTTTTTAGGGTTATGCAATTTTAACCCGGATTTCTAGACACTTGATTTAACTTGACTTTTTCCATTCCTTCAATTTCGGTTCCCCTCAATTTACCTTGCATTCAATTTAGCCCGTGTTTCTCGGATCTTGCAATTTCACCCCGATCAACTTTAAAACCTTCAATTCGGTCTAATTTGACTAAGAACTTAAAATGTTGACCTTTCGATTAAAATTAATAATTAGTCCGATTTTATGCATATATATTTTAATTTCAGTCATTATATCATAATATTTTATAATGACTAAATTATTATTATATGTAGACTTTATCGAGGATTTACGGGCTTAGTTCTGTGACTCGAGCATCTTTATATTCAAGTTCAAGCAGCATCATTTATTCAGGTGGGAATTTTCACTATCACTTTAATTGTTTTAATTGGATTGTATATGTGATATTCTTTTCATGTTTAAAATTGACAATACATGTTGTAAACATTTTACCCTTACCTTTATCTTTCGGGGCCATCGTATTCCCTTTCTTTGTATTCCATTTCTTTTGAACCATTAAAATATTAGGAACAACTTTCTTAATATTTGTCTCAGTTTGTTTTAGCATCCCATGCAACTCAGTAATAGTCTTCTCCATGTTGTGCATGTTGAAGTTGTTAATATTAAGGATATTCAGATACTCACAGGAAGAATATCCGGGCTGAGCCGATTTATCTCCCGCTCAGCCGAGAAGGGTTTCCCCTTTTCAAGCTCTTGAGAAAGGGAAATAAGTTTGAATGGATCCCAAAAGCGCATGTATCATTTGACAAACTGAAGGAATATTTGGCCGAAATACCGTTGCTAACCAAACCAATACAAGGAGAGGATCTAGTACTGTACTTATCTGTTGAAAATGGGGGTGGTGAGAATGGTCCTATTAAGATATATAAAGAGGCTAGCTTAAGATATATGTTGTGTGGGGACACCTGCACAACCTCAATATTCACATGCGTGCTCGATTCATATTATATGTAGTATTGTGTGTATGTTTTATGTTGTTGCGGGTATACCTGCGCAACCTCAATATTCGTGTTATGCATGCTAGATTCATGTTATACGTAATATTGTGTGTATGTATTCACATTGAGGAAAAGATATGATAGAATATTCATGTTATACTTTCCATGAGATTGTATATTACTGTGATATGTGTGATTTCCATGAGCTGAAGGAAGCTCACCCCCACCTATATTGATCCCGCATGTTTTTCGTTATGTCTAATGTTTCGAAATTTATTTGGGGAAACTTTTGTTAGAAATTAATAATTTATAATTTATTTTTCCGCCGCAATTTTTATCTCATATCCATGACGTATTTCTGCCTTAATTAAAAGGCATTTATTTTATGTCAGTGTAGCGACTCGACTTTGTAGGCGAGAATTTTAATATTCTCAAAAGAAATTATTTTTCGTCAAAATTACATTTTTACTTATTTTCCCCTATAATTACCCTTAGACAGTCGAGGCGTTACATAGTGGTATCAGAGAGGGTTTTACCTTTATGTAGACTCTCTAAAATGTAAAAGTATCATATGCTCTCAACTTCGCCACTTCGTCACTCCGTCCAAGGTACCAAATTTCAGTCATTATTCATGCATATGTTATTTTATTTTATTTACATAATTATATATGTATGTACGAATTGTTAGAATGGCCAAACCTAGGATGACTCCACGTAAGAGGGTTCCTGCTACATTTGACTCGCGCCTTCTAGCACACAAAGACTGGTGGGACGATCCTAGTCTACCAGAAAATGCACCACACTATGTCATTAATAGGCTGAGCAAGTGGCTGCAGTCTGGGAAACGAGGTTCCGTCACACGATAGCTGGAGCACCTAATGGAGAAGTTATCCGAAGACTGGAGTTACTGCATCTTCCGGATCTGGAAAGAGTCCATCAAGAGATCACCAGAAGAGCGAGAGATTGCAGATGATTTCTACTTCGTAGCTGGGTGCTTATTGGATATGTACGCTCGAGAGGCGATGCCAGATGCAAATTGGATTTCTGACTCTATGGATGAAGAAGGCCCAGAAGAGGATCCTGAAGAAGATCGTGAAGAAGATCCAGAGAAGCACTCAAAGAAGAGCGAGAACCAGAGGAAGAGTTGGATGTGGGGCATATGTGAGACTCGAATGGTGCTAAGGTGGCTGATAGTGAGTCCAGTAGCAAGGACAAGGAGATGGTCATGGAGAAGTACTACCCGAGGGTGTACAAGGCTAAGATATGGAGGGAGTTCTTAGACTTTATGCATGGTAGCATAAGTTGACGGGTTACGAGAGAAAGTTCAACCACATGTGTCGTTTTACACCGCATATGGTTAAGACTGGTAGGATAAAGCCACAGAAGTTTCGTGATGGACTTCATGACTGGATCCATCACAATCTGCTGGCCATGGGAGGATGTCCTACACCGAGGAAGAGAAAGAGATTGACCCCCAAACCATGTCAGGTATTTAGTCAGTTGCTAATATTCCTGCTATGGTGTTGTTTAATACGGGTGCATCTCATTCATTCATCTCTAGGAAGTTTTGTACTATGATTGGTTGTAGAAGTAGTAAAGCCCCTAGATCTTTGTTGGTTAGCATGCCTGTGGGGGAAGTAGTGCGTGTAGACTCAATAATTAACAATGTGAAGATAGAGATTAACGAACATAGCTTCTTAGCCGACTTGCACATAGTTGAACTCAGTGATTTTGATGTTATTTTGGGTATGGATTGGTTGAACAAAAATAGAGATGTAGTTGAATGCTCCGAAAGGAGGGTAACCTTATGTCTGTCTGTTGATGTCAAAACCGCATTCGAGGGAGTAAGACACTCTAGTACCTCAAAGGTGATTTCAGCCATGAAAGTTGTGAAGATGTTGAAGAAGCGTAGTTGTTAAGGATTCTGGCGAATGTGATGGGAAAACAACTTCGGAGAAAGCGGTAGCTGATGTACCTATCGTCAAGGAGTATCCGGATGTCTTTCGAAGACTTGCCGGAGTTCCGCCGAGTCGTCAAGTTGAGTTCTCGATTGATTTAGTTCCGGGCGGCACCAATATCGAAAGCTCCCATATAATGGCGCCCAGGAATTACAAGATCTGAAAGTGCAACTTCGAGGCTGCCGACTACGGTTTTATCCGACCGAGTGTTTCGCCATGGGGTGCGCAGGTGCTCTTCGTGAAGAAAAAGGATGGAAGTTTGAGGATGTGCATAGACTATCATGAACTTAATCGACTCACGATAAAGAATAAATATCCACTTCCTAGAATAGAGGACCTATTCGATCAACTTGGAGGATAAGGAGTATTTTCTAAAATAGATTTGAGATCCGGTTATCACCAACTGAGGATTAAGGATGACGATATCCCGAAGACGGCATTTTGAACTCAATATGGACACTATGAGTTTATAGTGATGCCATTTGGTTTGACTAATGCGCCAGAGGTATTCATGGACCTCATGAACCGTGTATTTCAACCTTATTTGGATAAGTTTGTCATTGTGTTCATAGATGACATACTTGTGTATTCAAAGAGTAAGGTTGAACATGAGCAGCATCTTAGAACAGTATTGGGAATACTGCGCAAGGAGAAGTTGTATGTTAAGTTTAACAAGTGTGAATTCTGGCTTAACCGAGTTGCATTTTTGGGACATGTGGTCACTTCTAAAGGAATTGAGGTTGACCCAATTAAGGTAGAAGCAGTCAATGATTGGAAAGTACCGAGTAATGCAAATGAAGTTAGCAACTTCTTGGGATTAGCCGGTTATTATCAGAGATTTATCGAGGGATTTTCGAAGATAGCTGCACCAATGACTAGATTGACAAGGAAGGGAGAAGTTTTCTTATGGAATGAGAAGTGCGAAAGGAGTTTCCAAGAACTTAAAGCGAAAGTTGACTGCAGCACAGTCTTGACGATTCCCGACCCGATGAGAGAATTCGTCATCTACAGTGATGCATCCAGGCAAGGCTTGTGATGTGTATTGATGCAGGAGGGCAAGGTAGTTGCCTATGCTTCGAGACTGCTAAAACCGCACGAGTTGAACTACCCTACTCATGATTTGGAATTAGCAGCGGTAGTTCATGCCTTGAAGATTTGGAGACGTTACCTATCTGGAGGTAAGTGTGAAATTTATACAGACCACAAAAGTCTGAAATATATTTTCACACAAAAGGAATTGAATATGAGGCAGCGCAGATGGCTAGAGTTGGTCAAAGACTACGATTGTACAATTCATTACCACCCTGGTAAAGCAAACGTAGTTGCTGATGCACTGAGCCGTAAGGCAAGACGAGACATAACCTGTTTGTTGACCAAAGAGGAAAGCTTGGTCAAGGAATTTACAAGGATGAACCTTGAGATGGCTACACCATCGAATCCAGTGGAGTCGTTATTGACTAGTTTGGTGGTACAACCAACCTTGAGTAAACAGATCAAAGAAGGTCAAGGACAAGACGACTTCTTGGTCAAAATGAAAGAACGTACTCTTTCAGGTGAGGATAAGGGTTTCAGTGTGTCCAATGATGGCACAATGTACTATGAAGGGAGGATTTGTGTGCCCAGTGTTGTCAAGTTGAGAGAAGCGATATTGAAGGAGGCACATAGTACTCCATATACAGCACACCCTAGGACTACAAAGATGTACCAAGACCTTAAGGGGACATTTTGGCGGGAAGTTTTGAAAAGAGATGTGGCAGACTTTGTCAGAAGGTGTATAGTTTGTCAGCAAGTGAAGGCAGAACATCAACGCCCCTTTGGACTACTTAAATCACTTCATATTCCGGAATGGAAATGGGAACACATTACGATGGACTTTGTGGTAGGTTTGCCTCGAACGGAAAGAGGAAACCACGCTATTTGGGTTGTTGTGGACCGACTCGCAAAGTAAGCTCAATTTATCCCAGTTAAGGTGAACTTTCGAATGAATGAGTATGCTCAACTTTACATCAGGGAGATTATTAAGTTGCATGGAGTGCCAGTCTCTATAGTATCCGACAGGGAAACTCGTTTCACCTCGCGTTTTTGGGAGAGTTTGCAAGAAGCCTTGGGAACGCAGTTGAATTTTAGTACGGCTTATCATCCTTAGACTGATGGTCAGTCCGAGAGGACCATTCAGATCCTTGAGGATATGTTGCGAGCCTGTGTGTTAGACATGGGCAATAATTGGGAACGACTGTTGTCTTTGGTAGAATTAAACACAACAACGGTTATCGATCGGCGACGATCGGTATGGCACCGTATGAAGCTTTATACGGTAGGAAGTGTCGATCACCACTATACTGGGATGAAGTAAGTGAAAGGAGAATTTTGGGTCCCTAGATGATCGAACAGACAGTAGGTGTGGTGGATAAGATTCGTGAGAGAATCAAGATAGCACAGGATAATCAGAAGTCTTACGCCGACAAGCGTAGGAAGGATCTCGAATTCTATGTTGGCGACAAGGTATTCCTGAAGGTATCTCGTACCAAGGGAACTGTCCGTTTTGGTCCAAGGAGCAAGTTGAGGCCGAGATACATTGGACCGTTCGAAATTCTCAAACGAATTGGAGAATTAGCTTACCGTTTGGCTTTACCCCAGAACTTTCGGCTGTACACAATGTTTTCCACATATCGTTGTTGAGGAAGTATGTACACGATCCCAGCCACGTCATCAATTATACCACCGTGGAGATGAACAAAGATCTTACTTATGAAGAACAACCAGAAATGATTCTCGACCGATCAGTCCGGCAGTTGAGGAACAAAGAGAAGGTGTTTGTCAAAATCCAATGGCGTAACCACAGTAAAGATGAAGCCACTTGGGAGCGCGAGGAAGAACTTCAAGCTCGTTATACAAATTTCTTCAATCGAGATATGTCATTTATTTTCGAGGACGAAAATTTTTAAGAGGGTAGGATGTAATATCCGCCATTTTTCATAATGTAAAATTATTATTTATAATAATATCTATAATGCATTTTTATTTCCATTTAGTCTCATTTTATTACCGAGTGAATAATTGTTGTACAATTATTTTCACTTTATATACAAGTCAATTCATTTAAAGGATCATGAATAATTTTACGACATCTCCTAGTTTCTAAGCCCGAGTCAATTTATAAATTTAATCTCAAAAACGCCTGATATTAGTCATTGTTACTAATATTACTATAATTATTAAAGGTATTATTATTGATAATAATAATATTTATAATGAAGAACGATATTAATATTTTTTTTATCTTTATCATCTCTATATCAACATTAATGTTATTCTCGATATTATTATTAGTATCTGTATTATTAATATTATTACTACTGTTATTATTATTATTATTATTACTATTATTGTTATTATTAATATTATCATCATTGGCCCAAATATATTGTAATGACCCAAAATAATAAGCCCATAAATTACCCTAACTTTAATTTTTATACAGTATAAATACTATATCTCCTACACCTACAACCCTAAAATACAATACATAATTCTATATACTGCAAACACAAATCTCTCGGCAGAAATTCAAAACAAGTAGACGTCTACAAACAACCACCAAAATACTGTCCTCTTCTGGCGATTATTCAAGCGGACGTTCTCAGTCCAGCCGCTCAACCCTCTTCGGCACCTCAGACTTTTCTCCGACGAGGTCAAACTCAATACTCAATCTCTGATATTTTTTCTTCCTGTATTTAATTCAAAATCTGTAAAACCAAAATTTAGTTTAACGAATTCAATCCCAACAAAAACCTGGCCACGACCGAACCCATCACATCCGACTAATCGGACCTCAGAAATCGATAGAAAACAACAAACTAAATTTCAACCAAACCCAAATCGACTTCGTCCACTGTTTATGCAAAACATCAATACCAAACCTAAATCCAGCAGCCAATTTTGACAAGCCCGAACTCAGGCCCGACTTACCTTTCCATCCAAGTTGGTCCGACTCAGCACACGACCCGTTTGTATCAACACAGAATCCCAAACCCAAATCCGTTCGTGCGTCATCACCTTCCTCCCGGCTCCAAAATCAAAACCCCACCTTCAACAATTTCCAGCAGCGCCACCTTCGTCCCGCGACCCGAAACAGAAGGGAACTTTGAACCCGATATGAGAACTGTAATATAAAGCCAAAGCCCTCACCTTCAATTCACTGGAGAGCGCCTTGTCGCCGGTACCAGCGGAAATCAGGTGTTGAGATGTAAACCTTGAGTCAGTGAGAGCATGTTTTTAATCGGCCGACTCCAGTGTGTGTCTGTGACGTGTTCTTGTGTGTGATTTTCGGCCATGAGAGTATTTGTTAGAGAGGGAGGGGATAGAGGTGAGGGATCGGGTGAGAGGAGGCCGAGAGCAGAAGAAAGAATGGATTGTCGGCTAAGACAATTCCAGAAAAGGGTTTTATACCCAGCCTTTTTTAGGGTTATGCAATTTTCATCCCAGATTTCTAGACACTTGGAGTTTAACCCCAGCTTTTTCCAGTCCTTCAATTTCAGTTCCCCTCCAGCTTACCTTGCATTCAATTTAACCCCAGGTTTCTCAAATCTTGCAATTTGACCCCAGTCAACTTTAAAACCTTCAATTCAATCCTAATTTGACCAAGACTTGACTTTTCGATTAATATTAATAATTAGTCCGATTTTATGCATATATATTCTAATTTCAGTCATTATATCATAATATTTTATAATGATTAAATTATTATTATATGTAGACTTTATCGAGGATATACGGGTTTAGTTCTGTGACTCGAGCATCTTCATATTCAAGTTCAAGCAACATCATTTATTCAGGTGGGAATTTTCACTATCACTTTAATTGCTTTAATTGGATTGTATATGTGATATTCTACTCATGTTTAAAATTGACAATACATGTTGTAAATCAGGCTCACCTGTATACGTGTAAAGATGCTATCTTAAGATATATGTTGTATGGAGACATTTGCACAACCTCAATATTCACATGCGTGCTCGATTCATATTATATGTGGTATTGTGTGTATGTTTCATGTTGTTGCGGGGACACCCGCGCAACCTCAATATTCGTGTTATGGGTGCTAGATTCAAGCTATACGTAATATTGTGTGTATGTATTCACGTTGAGGAAAAGATATGATAGATTATTCATGTTATACTTTTCCTGAGATTACATATTATGTGATATGTGTGATTTCCACGAGCTGAAGGAACCTCACCCCACCTATATTGATCCCACAGGAATCGAGCCGGATGGACGAAGAAACGAGCCGAGAGGGCATATGAATGAAATTTTCTTAAATGACGTTTTTGTTATGTCTAATGTTTCGAAATTTATTTGGGGAAACTTTTGTTAGAAATTAATAATTTATAATTTTTTCTTCCGCCGCAATTTTTATCTCGTATCCATGACGTATTGCTGCCTTAATTAAAAGGTATTTATTTTTTGTCAGTGTAGCGACTCGACTTTGTAAGCGAGAATTTTAATATACTTAAAAGAAATTATTTTTCGTCAAAATTACCTTTTTACTTATTTTTCCTTATAATTATCTCTAGAAAGTCGGGGCGTTACAGCTATATTGAAATGTACCTGAAAAAAAGATTCATAGTACAACTGTCCTCAACAGCGAAGGACGAAGCTGTCGAGCAAAATATCAAAACTCATGGTTAACATCCTATAAAATGAAACTCATCAAATCAATATCCGATTTATTCATACAGCCCACCCTCTAAGTGTGTAGCTAAAAAAAACATCTACAGAACCCAATAAAAAAAGGCCCAGACAAACACAAGGCCTGAACGACACCTCAATATATAAACATAGCTAGAAAATATAGAAAAATAAATGGTGTGGAGCCCCCCCCCCCCCCTCCTCCACATGTAACACGATAAACCTAACCCAATTGTTGATAACCTGATTAATTGTGTTTGTTTAATTAATTGCACGGTGGTTGTGTTAAATCAGCACTGCGAACTATGACACGGGAAATGCAAATAGTCCAAGAAAACACTAACAAATCATGCGACAGATCCGAAAATAAAGGAACATGCTGATGATAACAAGTCGAAGGTACAACCAGACTGGAAATTTTTAAAAAGCCTAACAAGGCCTACATCACCAAATAAACAAGAACAAAATCTACGCAGAGAGATGACATATATTTGTAAAACATAAAAAAGGTTCATTGTAATTAGATCAGACCATGTGAAATAATTTGCAAAGTGAAAAAAGTTGGGAGACATTTAAGAATAGTTGATGTTAGAACCTCAATCTCTATCATAAGTACTATTGCAGTAAATAATACATTTTCCCAATGCCACAAATTCAACATGAACCGCTGACGCGGTAGGTGGTAGGCTCTAAAAAGTACACATGAATGAATCGTAATGCCGTATAGTACGCAATCACAAACATAACCACACACATACACCGAAACCCAATAAACACACTGCACATCTATTTTCTGACACAAAATTCAGAGCGCAGAAACATCACACAGTAAAGGACCCATGAACGCACAACTAAGGACCCATGAACGCACAACTATGCATACACAGGAGTTTTTCTTGAGTGGCAAGTTCATTGTGAATTACAAAATAATCCAATTACATTACGGAGTCTTACATATACCTTATTGAAATTCGTCCTTGTTTTAGAACTTTCCACATGAAAGGGGTAGATTTTGTATTGTTACACCACACAATAATATTACGACTAAAGCTGCATGATAAAAAATTGTAGTAATGGGGAAATTTAAAGTAATTCATCACGGCATGACTGTGCACAATAAACATCATCATCATCATCTAAGCCTTAGTCCCAAAATGATTTGGGGTCGGCTAACATGAATCAAACTTTGAAACCGTCAATAATCGTTACATAAATAACATAAAAGGAAAAAAGAGGGAAAAAGTAGAGAAAAAAGCAAATTAAAAAAGAGAATGAATGAAAAAAAAAAAAGAAAAAAAAAAAAGAAAAAGATAACATGAAATAAAAGAAAATAGGAAATAAAAAAAATAAAAAAAAAAATCAGACTCCATCCACCATCCGTATTCTTTCCCGCCACATTTGCCTCTCCATCGCCATACTTTCTCCAATTCCAAGAAACCGCATATCATTTTCAATCATCTTTATCCAAGTTTTCTTGGATCTTCCTCTACCTTTCACAACATTACTTGCTCCCCAACTTTCTAGCCTCCTCACTGGGGCATCAATAGGTCTTCTTCTCACATGACCAAACCATCGTAAAAAAAGACCTCAAGTTATGTAAAATCGATGTTGCTCAATCTCCTATGTTCGTATATTTTACACAATCACTACATACAGGCGCATGAAAATATATTGACCAAAAACAATAAAGAGGTAAATCTGAAACCGACACGGGATTGAACATACACAGGAATATGTGTGTGATGTGACATCACTATCGGTATAGATAGCAATTTCACAATGGCGAGAGCTCCAAATACCTGCAAACACGACATGTAGGGAAAAAAATCAAAAGATCCAATAGGGATTGTGAGAAAAAAAAGCAGCCAAAGAATCAGATTGGAAGAAAAAAATACCATAATACCAGGAGATGATGCATGGCAACGACTGAGATTATTCTTGGGCTGAATGCTAGTGACAGAGGTCTAATCAAATAATATGTTTTGCATCAAATCAACCCAATAAGGAGCAAGATCAATCTTCATCCTCAAAGTAATGATATACTGATAGGAAAACAAAAACAAATAAAATCCTTACCCTAACTAACCATCAAACAGAAAGTAAGCAGTGCTGAAGAAAATGCAAACAACTGGATATTCATGGCCTCAAACAAGAAAATGCACACATATGAAAGAGCACGATAAGAAGGAGTGAGAGAGCAAAAAAAATAATGGCAAAGCGTTTTCTGAAACGAACAAAAAGTAATGGAACTAAATTTCAGTTCCTAATTAGTCTTTTTGGGAAATCGAATATTCATAACATTCTTAAATAAGTCTGCGTAATAGTAGATTGAACAAATATCAAATTGTTAAATAAGTAAAACAACTGAAATAAATACTCACCCCCGAGCAAAACCCAAGAGAACAGCAAGCACATGCAACACCCTCACACAAAAGGAAAACCTGAATAACAATAAAACAAAAAGGAATAAATAACAGGAAAACCTAAGACTAAATTTTTGAACTTTAACAGGAGAAGATTGCGCAGCACAAAAATCAGAAATCAAACCGAGAGGAAAAAAGCACGAAGAAAATACTACCCAAGAACAATCTCGCAAGTGCAACAGCTCGCAAAACAAATACACGAAACACGAAGGTACACGACACGAACTCATTTCGTGTCGTGTATGGGTTTGGACTTTTGGTACACGAAACACAAAAGTACATGACACGAAAATACACGACACGAATGATTTGCCAGGTCTAGTTGAAGTAATAATCTATCAACACATAAAAAAAAGATGGAGTGAGCAGATGGAGATATGTTCAGCCTCATCATCGAGGCTCTTTGCGTCGGAAAACGGCCCTACGTACCTGAAAGAGTCTCCCCTGATTCAACACCTTTGTATCCCATTCGCAAGCTAAATCTATACTCTCAGCAGCATACCTGCAAAAACATGAACTTCAACATGATTACTACATTTTCTAAGAAGAGGTTGCCTCATCGACGTTTTGTCGTCCTAAGTTGATAGTTTCTTGCATATGTTCGTACTCCCTTGTTGGCACAAGAAGATATGTCACTACATTTCCTCTACGAGGCAAGATCGATGGACCACATTCCTGTTTGCACAACAATAGACGTGGCAAGTCAAATAAGACTATTTTGCAAGTAATTTTGAACCATACCATTTTTTGATCATACACAGGAAGAATTTTGCATAAGCTTTAAGTTTGAGTTTGTTTTAGACAAATGAGTTGAAGTGTGTTTTTGCTTACATCAGTGAAGTGTCTTGTTGCAGGAGGTTAATGTCTTTTCCATAGTTATCCGCAGCGGCTATAAGAATTATCTCTCTATCCCATACCTAGAAGCGTAGATGGAGAAGAAATCAATGCCGTTAGGATCGCTCTATTTCCAACTTAAACATCTAAAGCAATAAAGGGATGTTCTTATCAAGAAGCCAATACTCACATGGTGCAGATTCGACTTGTATCTGAACTAGCACAAGTCCACGGTGTTTCCTCCTACATCACTTGTGAACCCGACATGCATAGGCTAATAAATAGAAACCACGGATAATCGACCAACGACAGTGAAACTAAGAATTTATTCACATGAAGAAATGTTGATGTCTGTTTTGGTTACCTGATGGATGTCTCCCATGAAATGTGATAAAAACAAGGCCTTTGTCATGTTACCTGGGAATCATGAATAAGAAAAAAAATACTTAAATATGCTAACTTAAATGGTTTTAAGGTGATAATATTATAAACGAGGCGGTGGAAGATAGAAGGATGATCTCTTACATCTCCGATCAGAGGTTCCATGATGGTAATGTGAAAGCTGATCGGTGAAGTTCCTGATAGCGCCTACAACGCACATATACCTCACACTGTTTGGACCATGGCAATCCCCTTTTTTCATAGCATCAAATACCATACAACCAATAATAGAAACAATGACTTGAAATATTTGAGACTGAAAATTTCCCAGGTCGAAAAATGTCGCTTTTACGAGGGATTTCTGTATATTTCGTTGCTTTTCTTAACTTTGCTATTGTTTACCAAACTTGTGTTCAAGCATGGAGCAAAGAGGGCCATGTCATGACATGCAAAATTGCTCAGGTAGACTTGTTATCAGAAAATGTCGACTACGAATATTTTCAAGTTCTGTGATTACGTTCATTCAATGTGAAGATAATAATACTTGATGCATGGAAAAACACAGGGCTTGCTAGAACCAGAGGCGAAGCAAGCTGAATGCTTCTACCTGACTCTGTCAATGGATATTTGTCGGCGCTGTGTGTCTGGCCTGACCAAGTAAGACACTGGTATAAGTACCGCTGGATGAGCCCTCTTCACTTCATCGACACGCCAGTTCTACATTAGTATATATATTGATAGTTTATAAAGCATACAAGCTAAAAATAGTGCTCATCTTTCATGTGTCTTCTAAGTTGCTTTCCTACAAAAGGAAAACATATAATTGAAGGTACATTTTCATAGCACACCAAACAATATTGGCCTCTAAGATAATCAACTACCTAATTAGGCAACCTAAGTCTTGACGTGAGGGAATTGTAGAAGTCAAGAGGGATGGCAAGTATAGCGGTCCTCTATCGACATTCGATGTAGCGTTCATCTCGACCCCCTAAGCTTTATTCATTCATCTATAATTGACTTGTGTCCGGAGAAGATCCTGTTGAGAAGACTTGCCAAACGGACCCCACCTTGGGCCAGCCCTGACTCAACAACGGGCCATCGAGAGTAGAAGTAATCGTCTGCGTAGAAAGAGTGCAAATTAGCAAGTATTTGAAAAGATAAATACAGAATCTGATAATCCATGAATTGGGTCATATAGATTATCTCAAGACCGAAATTTCGACAATGGTACAAGTTTGGCTAACTCTAAGAGGCATCAAACCAGTACATCAAATAACTAAATGGATGATTATGTTTGTCGTAAGACAACTAAAAATTAGATAATTAAGAACTACATCATCTTTGTACATATACGAGACTTTTTGAATGAAATTCGCGGAATTATAGGTTTACCAACATGAATACGACATTAATCATCTTACCTCCTAAGGTGCTTCCAGGAGCGGCATTCCTGTAAGCAAATTTACAAGCTAATTTGATGCTTTCAGAAGCATATCTGGAAAGAGATCAACAACAAAAAAAAAAAAAAAACAGATATAAGAGTAGAAACAAGACGAAAGGCAAATACATGTATACTTAATCAAAATTATTTGAGGAAATATGGGGAAAGTGAAAAAAGACTAAAGAGTATATACGTACGGATCTGGACATACTATACTTTTGCAATTCTCTTGAGATATTTCATCAACAAAGGCATCCTACATGCAAAATTACACGAGAACAAAGAGAAGAGGCGTGATAAGTAGATTACCACGATAAAACTTCCAAATACATAACTTCTGGAGGAAAAAGGTTGAGAACGAACGAGACAATAAAAGACGAGGAGTGCCTCTAAATTTGCATCTTCACCAAAGAGGAAAATTGGACAAGGCCATTGTTTTCTGATCAACCTGCAATAGATGAAAACAAAGAAAGTATTGCAGGATAATTAAAAACTCATGTGCATAGAAGTAAATATATAAAGATCTACATAAAGGATTATTTCGTTATATCTTTCCACTAAAACATGAAATACTATTATACAATTTTACTTTACATAACCTTTCACCAAACAAGAATAATTTCTTGCTATCAACAAGGTGCTATTGCATACTGTTACTTTTCACCTAACAAGTGTAGCTATTCTTTTCTTTGAACATCTAACGAAAATTGCATCATAAATCAAGAAGATAATGTTGGTTTTATATTGGTAGCATATATCATGCAGCCTTACCGAACCTCTCAAATGTTAATAATCGTTCTTTGTCACCAATAATTAGCAACCTCACGCACCGTGATATTGTTCTGAATAGCTTGGATCATTGCAGTAAGATCTTTGCTGTAGAATGTCTTTAGAGCAGATTCAATGATCATATTCTCCCATACCTGAACCATAATACTTCTTATTACATTTTTAACAAGTTAACAATACGTACAGAAAAAAGAAGAAGCATAAACTGTGTATTCAAAGTTTGATGCCAAAAACAACTTACATGGTGCAAATTAGTTTTCCTACGGTACCAACAGATGGTTATTGAGTTACCACCTCCATCTCCGAGAAAGCCCACATGTAATGGCTGCCAACCAATATCATACTTTAGGAACTCTTGGATAACATAGACTTTTTGATGAATTGTACTTCTCTGGGGTAACCTGATAATTCGGAACTTGAGCATAAATAGTCATTTAGGAGAATATTAGCATGTTGCGGTCTAATTTGGAAGCTATTCAAGTAACCGGTGTATGTTAATGGTGTCAACTATTCCATTACAGCTCCCAGTGTCAGGTTTTCGAGCACAAATATGAAAATACTAACTCTCATCCAGTTGCATTTGCATAGACAAAAAAGGAAATGACCTAACCTGGTGGATATCACCAATAAAATGTGATAGGTACAAAAGTGCCTCTGTCAGATTGTCTGTAATTGGAAACACAAATTAGTAAATTTACGGAATGTTAGCAACCATTCAAGACTTGGTTGATGCTTACAGCTTACTGCATATAAACCAGCATCATCATGCTCTGACATAAGCTGATCTGTGTAGTTATAAATTGCTCCAGTGACACACCTATCCCTGCGTCCAACAATATCGTGGCAGTCTCCTGACACATACAGAAACAAAGGTCCATCAAGGGTTTTTCAACCTCAAGTAGGATATGCATTTGAGCTATAATGGAGAAACCTGATCAAATGTAGCAACTTCATATAATTTGAGGAGAGAAGCGACATTAACAAAAGTGGTCGGTAGCTAGATACAAAATCGTAAAACAAGAAAACGTAAAACAAAAGCCTCGCCAGCATCTTACCCACCCAAAGCTGTATCTAACTGAATTAACACAGATCATGTCATGCATACTAAATTTCCTCATCTCAAATAATAAAAATAAGTCAAAGACAGTATATACAAGAGGTGAGCTTGCTGCAGTAGTCGTAGTTGCACCTGAAATCAGGTGTATCTACATAATGCAAAGGGCTGCTCCAGCGACAGTGGAGGCTTTGTAGCGGACGTCGTCTGCCCAAGAGCATACAGAAGCAAGATCAGCTTCAGCATAATCTGGAAGCAAGGCTTTCACTGCAGCCAAATCTTCTCCAGTAAGATAATTCTATGACAAACAAAGAAATTTCATCAAACTCCGCGACAAACAAAGAAATTCCATCAAACTCTGCTGGGAAAAGTTATACACTCGAATAATCTTTATATTCTCAAAACAAGGCGTTGCTCCTCTCAGTATCTTCTCTATACTCAACATTTCATCACGAACTCTAAAATCTTCAACGAAAATACTGTTACAACTACAGCATTGTGGAATGTAGTTAAACACCCCAAACATCGAGAGTAGAAATTTTATATAAACCAACAATTCAAATGTCAATCCATCAAAATTTCAAAATATGCAATCCGAAAAGTAAGTTAAAAAAGCTAGAGATAGAGAGAGAGACCTCAGCAACCTTGCAAATAGCCAAGCCAAATTCCGAGTATCGTGCCTCTGTCCTCACTATCTATCCCAAATTCAAAAGAAGGTGAAGGATTGAGATGGGAAGATAAACCTAACCGAGAAATCTGAAACAAAATGAACGAAACAAAGAAGAGAAACAAAACCAGAAAACGAGAAAGAGAAAGCAAAAAAATTTACCTGCCACAGAATATCCACAGGCGCGAGAGAAGAAGAAATCGTCGAGATGGGAAGAAAACCCTGATAGAGAAATCTGAAACACACCGAACGAAACAAAGAAGGAGAAGAAGAAAATTGAGAACGTAGAAGGAGCTGTCAACGGGGGAAAAAGGAAAGGCGAGGCAGGCAGCTCGGTGGAGAAGAGACTGGCAAAATAGGGCGAAAATCGAAGAGGTGGAGAAGACAAGGCAGGTGAGGCAGAGAGGAAGCGGGCGACGAAAATCGGCCCTTATATTTATACGCTACAATTATCGGATCATATGAATTTATCTGATCATGGGAATTCTGCCGGTCTATAGTGATTTTAATGTCTGTAGAAAATTTGAAGTTATTATGTACTCCCTCCGTGCCGCCCAAAAATTTACATTTCTATCAAAAAGTAGTTCTTTAGTAAGTTTACATATATCACTTTTTACAATCAAATCAAACAATTACTTTTTACTTTTTAATCTCCACCACTCATTCATCATCAATACTTTTTACCTTTTAATCTCCACCACACATTTAACCATCATTACTTATACCAATCATTACCTAAAATACACCAAATATACACCATCTCACAACCTTTCTGGGACGGAGGAATACTTGAAGACTTCCGATGTTTGGTTATCTGATCTGATGGACTGATGTAGTTGTCTAGAGAGATCCATCTTTTTCATTGTAAATATTTAGGAGCTTGATTTGAGAAATTTAGGTCTTTTACTTTACACAAGGATTGTAAATAATGTTTTGAGATCTTGGGGAGTGAATTAAGATTTGAAAGTTTCTTGAACTGTTTCAAACCTCTTAGGAATCTTGTCTCAAAACCAGGGTTGCAAACGAATCGAACCGAGTCCGAGCATTAAGTTCATGTTGGTCTATTTCTCTTAAAAGTTTGTCCGTGTTCGTTTATTTTATAGTTGAACAAGTTCACAAACACTAACGAACACCTCAAACACATTCGTTAGCTGTTGACGAACAAAAGCATGGAGAAAAGCACAAGAATCAAAATATTTGTTCTTATAACACTCAACTTAGGATAAATGAACATTATATTAAGTCTTAACATAACTAGGTGTACCGAAATATATTGAGAATAAAATATGTCTATTTTTACAATGATCAATGACTTCATCAGTTAAATATATGATTAATAAATAATAATCAACAAATGACAAATGAACATTCGACGAACGTTAAATGAACATGTTTGTGAACTGTTTTTGAACATAAACGAACAAATTTTCTTGTTCGCTTAGGTTTGTTAAGATCAATAAACACGCATAAACGAAGCTACACTGAGCTCGAACACAAGTTTTCCACCGGCATGTTCACTTATAGCACTACTTGGAAACCCAAATACACTGCATTTAAACATTTTAATTTCCTGCAATTTGAAGACACAGAGTTAATCAAAGTTCCATTTTTAACTTCAAAGAGGAAAGGACCCACTATTTGTTATGAACTATAGAATTGTCCATGCTTTAGTAAGACACATGGTGGGTGGAAAAATTGTTTCCTTCAGCTACATTCTGCACGGATTATGCAGATCAGTCAGCAGGTCTATTTATCATGTGATGCAAGATATCCAATTTGTTTAAATTTGCGTTCTTTCTCTTTTCAACTCTTTTTTGTGGATTTATTTCATTACTCCGTGCGTTTGTTGCATTTTTGTGAATTATAGGGTAAACTGGGTATAGAGGCCCTATTTATGCATGATCTACCATGCCCGTTAGCCGATTGAGACCTATTTCTCGGACAAGGACCCATAATCATGTTTTCAGTTTTGTCCTTTGTTTGACCCGGGTGCTGTTCTGGTTTTCAAATGGATGAGTGTACCGAGTGGCTGACTAAGTTGCAGAATGTGCAATACATGCGTAGTTATTATAGCTAAGATAAACAAAGGCACGGTGTCCACTTCTTTCTACCATAATAGTCTATTGAATCGGTAAACTACTGTGCATCTCCACCAGAACACGAATAAAATGACCTACCAAAAAGTGAGCTCTCCTCATTATCACAAATTATCACTAGAAATTATTCTGTATTACAAATTATCACTAATTTGTTTTTTTATTAATATCATAAGGGCTTAGGAGTATTGACATATTTCTGTACGGAGTGATTGATGATTCTTATTGCTCGATATAAGGTGTTATGTTCTTTTCTCATATGTTTTCCCTTCCATCACCGCTGGATGATATATTAGGTATGTGTATGCTGATCAACATGCAATTTGACAATAGTATTTGATTTCAGATAGAAGCCCTCAAGGCTACGGGAGTGACTGAAGTAGTCTTGGCAATTAATTATCAGCCCGAGGTAAAATGCCCATCAGCCGGCCTTTTGTTGTTATATATATATATATATATATATATCAAATGAGAATGGTTCTTATCCTGTGAATTGCGAATGTACATGAGTTTTGTAATAATTATGTATGAAATATATGCATTTCGTGCATCAAAATTGCAATGCATTAAAATATGCATTATATGCATCAAAATATCGCTGCATTAAAATATTTCATTTTATGGATCAAATTTTTGTGAGAATAAATTAAGGCCATCTATTTATCAAGATCTATGGATGAAATTCATTCTTATTTCATAACTTAAATTGCATTCTCACCTGAACCCACCCACATATATATATATATATGTTTGGAATCGTACAGTAGTGGATTATTACTGATAACAGACCCCTTTTTAGGGGTAATTAATTTAACATATTATGTAGGTGGATGAGCCTTCCAAATACGGCGTTTTCGTTATGGATGAATCTACTGGGCTGGTGAAGAGGTTTGTCGAGAAGCCAAAGTGATTTGTGGGTAACAAGATCAATGCCGGAATTCACCTCCTGAATCCCTCAGTTATTGATCATATTGAGTTACGCCCCACCTCAATCGAGAAAGAGATATTCCCAAACATAGCAGAAGACGAAGAGTTTGTACACAATGGTTCTTCCAGGGTCTTGGATGGACAAGGGACTACATAACGGGCCTCAAACTCTACTTGGACTCCTTAAGAAAGAAATCAGCTCACGATTTGTAACAGCCCAAGATATTCAGGATATGTCACAGCGTCGTGAATCCCTATCTCGGACCCACAAGGCCAAATTTTTACAAAATCTATTTCAAGACGTCAATAATTTTCCAGCCATATCAAAAACCAACAATCATTAATCGAATCAATCGATGAAACTCCAAAGAAAATTACCAGTACCACAATGGACAACCAAGTCCAGCACAATTAACAACAAGAAAACAACTCCTATAATACTCGAGTACTAACTAAATATTCATGACAAAAACCACTCTTGTCAAGGGAGAAACTTATGTCCATACTGCTGAGCTTATAAAACCCGTATTTCAAAATAGGGAGCAGCCCAGTCAAAAGGATAGGCAACAACCAAAATTTACAAGGCAGCCACCTAGACAGGAGACCAAGCAATGGCCAAGGCAGAAGCAGCAGCCAAAACATTATGCCAACTATTACCAAAGACTCCCCAAAAACAGATTTCAAAATGGAAGAGGTAAATGGAAACCTCAAGATTATCCAAACTTTCAAATGAACAAGTGTGGAGACCTCAAAGATTTAATAAATGGTCTCAGCCAATATTTAGAAATGGACCACACCAGAGATTTTATGAGGCATATCCAGTATACAATCATAACCAAAGATATAGACCTAGACAGCACACACCATATAGGGGCAATCAACATAATTTTTATAACCCAAGGAGAAACCAATTCTCCAGGAAGCCTACTAACCCCAAAGGACCCACAAAAATTTGGGTACCTAAATCCCTGCTTGTTTGATTGCAGAAAAGGTGGAAGGACTACTACTGTAATACCCGTAATTTCGATTTCCGGTAATTTCTTTTTTTTTTGGTAGAAGTCCGTTTTGACGACTCGCTCATGACCGTTTCATCATTCTGGGAATGATTAATTCTACACTTTTTGACATCCGAGTTTGTTTCAGTGTCGTTTTGTTGAGTTCCGTGATTTTTAGCGACTTTTCCGCACTTGAGTTCGATTCTTGCGAATATCATTCGAAACTGCTGTTTCGAGTTTCCCGTAAGTCCGTTTAACTTTGTTAGACGTGTTGCGAATTTCGGTTTGGTTATTCGATCACGTATCGTGATTTTCGGGCGTTTTGGGCCATTTTGTAATTTACCCAAAGTTACGGGTATCCGTATCTGTATTTGTTGTCTCGACCCTTTTCTTGGTCGCGTATGATTAATTATTGCATTATGTTTTCATTTCGGGTCGTTGATGTTGTCCGCGAACTTTTCGTCATGTTCGTTCCGTGCGTTTTCGGAAATCGAGTCGTTGAGCCCTGGTGGTCGGGCACTGACTGGACGGTTGCGGGACTGGCCGGATGATTGCGGGTTTTGGCCGGACGGTTGCGGGCACTAGCCGGAAGGGTGCGGCAGGAACCGGCATAGCGCACGCTACGACCGGGAGGTAACGCACGCTACGGCCGTCAGTGCCCAGCTAGCGCGAGCAGGGCAGCGATGGGGTATCGACTCGGGTGGATCGGCGAGTAGCGCACGCCATCGCCGGACAAATCGCCTTCGCCACGGTGGGTAGCGCACTTCTGGCCGGAAGGTTCGCGCTTACCTGCCGAAAGCAGTGTCTACGGGCGCGGCACAGCCGAGATAGCGTCTTAGCTCTCGGCAGCCTAGCGCACGCTAGTCCGACCCAGTATCAATGTGACAGAGCAGTCACATTTCCTCTCGTTTTTCATTTCCTCTCCTTCTCTTCCGCGACTGGAGACTTGGAGATCTTGGAGCCATGTTGTTTAACAACAAATCCATGAAGTTCTTGAGGTTATATCATTGATCAATCATCCGTTATCATCCTTTGATCCAGCGAATCAAGTTTATTATCGCGAGTTGGTGTTCGGTGGAGTCGGCGGGTTCGTAGTCGGTTCGTGCCAACCTACTTCGATCGATTCTCCGCGTTGTTCTTATTCGTGGCAAGTACCTTGTCCATATAATTCTTGTTTTGTGGATATGATAATTGGTGATCATCTAAATATGTTTGTTTGGTCATGTGAAAATTATTTTCAAAAGATTCGGCTAGTCTTGTTAAAGGCTCTCTTTCAAAACGCGTGTGTTTTGTAATTGTGTGGGTCGTAAGTGACTACGTGGATCCTTTGGATATGTTTGGATTTTATGTGGTGCTTAATAATGCGTGTGTACGTATATGGCTTCATTTCAGTGTATTGCGGTTTGGACATGAGGTGATGTTAGTTGTTACTCCTTTGAAAGGAGGTTGCGATGCTTAATGTTGTTTGGATTGATAATCGATTATTGTTGTGTGGTTGTTATACGTGATGTGCCTCTGGGTAGGATTGTTGAATCTCCGGGATCCATACTTGCTAGTATGGGTCGGGCGAGACTGTAGGGTTATCCAATCGGGTATGTCTTGCGGGGACTCCGAGGTTCGTGGCTTGTTAGCCCGATGCCGAGATAACTTATGGGGTTATCATCGGGTATGTCTTGCGGGGACTCCGAGGTTCGTGGCTTGTTAGCCTGATGCCGGGATAACTTATGGTTGTGATTTGTGTGTGATTTGTTTCGCTAGCCAGCTCGGGGGGTCCCACGAGGCCTCGAGTGGGATTTGTGGCTTCGTCCCGGTCCTAGGCGATGCGTGTGTGTGATTTGTTTCGCTAGCCAGCTCGGGAGGGTCCTTCGAGGCCTCAAGTGGGATTTGTGGCTTCGTCTCGGTCCTAGGCGATGCGCGTGCGCAATTATGTTTTGTTGATTTTTATGTCCGTCGAGGACACGTGATGTTGGGCTCTGGCCCTGTGAATTGTTGTCGGTTTTCTATGTGTGAAAACAAAACCTTTGGGCTGTGACCCTGTTGATTTTGGAAAGAGAAGGGTTTGATAATCCTAAATTGTTTTCTATTAAAACTCCCGAGGGTATTTTAAACCGTTTTGCAAATCATTCTCGTTATTTGTGATCTTTCAGATTTGGAAAGTTTTACTCAAACTCTTGCCTCGGGAAGTATTCGTTTCGTTGTATTTGAATCTTTGAGGATTCCTAGTTATTGTTATTCTTGGAACTTGAATTATATGGCTCGTATTTGCACCTTGTATTTGCACTAGCAAAACAGTGGAGTTTTGCTAA
>JAWKAU010000828.1:0-32000 GCA_033398695.1 Orobanche coerulescens
TAAAATTTGACACACTTTTATTTGGGGTTGTTCGGACCCGAATCGGAGCTGATATGATGAGAACTCGGTTTTCAGAAAATTCTCATAGTGGTTAGTACACGGAAAATGGGAGAAAATTGAGTCGGTCCAGTTTCTTCATTTTTCCACAATTTATCCCTATGGTTTTATAAAATTTGACACGCTTTTATTTGGGGTTGTGCGGACCCGAATCGGAGCTGATATGATGAGAACTCGGTTTTCGGAAAATCCTCATAAGGGCTAGTACACCGAAAATGGGAGAAAATTGAGTCGGGCCGTTATCTTGATATTTTTTCATGATTTGTCCGTATGGGTTCTTAAAATTTGACACGCTTTTATTTGGGGTTGTTCGTATCCGAATCAGAGCTGATGCGATGAGTACTCGGTTTTCAGAAAATTCTCATAGTGGTTAGTACACGGAAAATGGGAGAAAATCGAGTCAGACTGTTTCTTCATTTTTTTCCATAATTTGTCTCTATGGGTTTATAAAATTTGACACGCTTTTATTTGGGGTTGTTCGGACCCGAATCGGAGCTGATATGACGAGAACTCGATTTTCGGAAAATTCTCATAGGGGTTAGCACACCGGAAATGGGGGAAAATTGGGTCGATCCATTTTCTTGATATTTTTTCATGATTTGTCCCTATGTGTTTATAAAATTTGACACGCTTTTATTTGGGGTTGTTCGGACCCGAATCGGAGCTGATATGATGAGAACTCGATTTTCAGAAAATTCTCATAGTGGTTAGTGCACGGAAAATGGGAGAAAATTGAGTCGGACTGTTTCTTCATTTTTCCATAATTTGTCTCTATGGGTTTATAAAATTTGACACGCTTTTATTTGGGGTTGTTCGGACCCGAATCGGAGCTGATACTGTAACATCCCCAAAACCGTATGGGAATATTACACGTCGTAAACCCTTTTCGCAAGGATCTACCAGGCTAAACGTCCATAAACAACCAAATGCTTGCCCGGCCAGGGTCAAACAATATAATAATATAGACCGTTAAGGTCACTTACACATAAACACACAGACCGATGAGGTCACACAACTCTATCAACAAGACTGACTAACAACATTACCCACGCAGGGGTCGAAATACAATACATCGGAAGACTGAAATCAACTCTGACAACACAACGAAAATAAAACAACTCTCAACTCATGATTAGTATCGCAGCTCGTCATCCTCTTGTGCCAATCCTGTGACTGCTCCCCGAATGCATGTACCAGGCCTTAAGCAGACATCCACCCCCCGAATACTCGGGGGTTAGTAAAACTCCACTGTTTTACTAGTGCAAGTATCAAACCATACGAAATGTAACAAGCAAAAAGCAACTACGAATTTAATACGGAAATCCATTATCAAAATGTTCCCGAGAAGTTTTAGAATTTCGAACTCAAGTAAGAGATATTTGAAAAGTAACACATCATCTCGGGGATTTTTAAAGCAGAAAATCTTTTGGACCTCGAGTCCCAATTTACAAAACCTTTTCGTAAACAATAGGGCCTTAGCCCGATTCTCGTTTCAAAGCATACTAAATAATATATCATTATGAGTCCGAGATCCATATTTAAAATGTTACCTGAACAATCACTGCTACACGATCACTGTTCGTACACATCATGTACCGAACTCCGGAGGCCTCGACGGTGTAATATCCGCGTTTTCTATCCTTGGTAATTTCTATTTTTGGTGCATATTCGTTTCGGACAACTCGCCTGGCACTATTTTGTAATTCTGAACCTATTTTGTTCTTGGAGTTTTCCGTTTAGACGGGTCTTGATAATGTTTTTACGTAATTTCATCTTGAGTTATATTTTGTCGCATGTGTATCCGATTGTCGCTAAACTCGTTCGATTTCATCATTTTCCTATTTTCATGAGTTCGTATGGTTGAGTAGAGCATGTTGTGAGTTTCGGATTGTTAATCCGACGTTGTATCGTGATTTTACAGATGTTTGGGCCGTTTTTGTAAATTCCTAGAAGTTTAGGGAAATTGTCCCTTATTCGACTTTGGTTGTGTACCTCAGATCGTTTTGGGTTCCGTACTTCCATTTCGTGTTATTGTTGCCCAAATATCGATCCCTGTTGCTTTTATTCTCCTTCCGAATCTTTTTTTCGTCATTTTGGGACCCGAAGGGGGGTGTGGGCCGCGGCACAAGGATTGTGAGCCGCGGCACACACATCGCCCAGTTGTTGCCTAAACAAAGCATGCAGGTGTGCCGCGGCACAAGGATTGTGCGCCGCGGCACGGTAGTCGATCTGCCGCGGCACACTTGTCCGGGCCGCGGCACACCCGTGTGACACTTGCCGGCCAAAATCGACTGTACCGCGTGCCGCGGCACAGTCCGGCAGTGCCGCGGCACATGCCGAGTCTGAGCCGCGGCACACTTCGGATGAGCCGCGGCACAACGAGCGGTCAGCCGACCACTGGGCACAATTTTTGGCTCTGTGCCGCGGCACAGTTTAGCTGAGCCGCGGCACACAACGCGGTCAGCGCTATATCTGCTTCTTATTCAGCGAGAATCGCTCATTTCCCCCCCCTTCTTCAACCGTGCGAGAGTGAGAGAGTCTTGAGAGGGAGAGTTCCTCCACCTATCACTTACTTGTGTAGATTTCTTCATCCCTCTTCGATCGGGTGGCTCGGATTGCGGATCTAACCCGTGGTTTTTGGATTTGAATGCTTGATTCATCAAGAGGTAAGAATTCCTTTAACCCTAGTATGTTTTTGGGGAGGGTTTGGTGGTGATCTTGTGTTTTAATTCGAATTGACCGATGTTGTTATTAGATTTTGATAGTATACTCGTGACCCTTGGCTTTCTTGTTCTTGATTGGGATGAAATCCCGTTGTCATACCATTGAGCGATTTCATTTCCTTATGCACTCTTGGTGTCCGATGAATTGTCCCAACGGGTAGAATTAGGATTAATTCTTACCTTTCCGCATTATTGAGACTTGTGTATACCGTTATTGTGTTAGGATCGGATTTCGGAGGATTGTTCGGACCGAAACCATTTCCGTCGTCGTTTCCTTCGTTTCGTTTCATTCAAGGCAAGTACATATATTACAATTCGTTATGTATATTGTGATTTTCGAAATGAATGATGAATGGTGATTTTTGGGTGCGTGAGTTGTGTTCTTTCCACCCGGAGTGTCCGACGGGATGTCTGGGGGTCGATACTAAGGGGTACGGCCGCGGAAGTGGACTTGGGTGCGTGTGTGATTGAACTTCCACCCGGAGTGTTCGACGGGATGTCTGGGGGTCGATACTAAGGGGTACGGCCGCGGAAGTGGTATCCCACCCGGAGTGTTCGACGGGATGTCTGGGGGTCGATACTAAGGGGTACGGCCACGGGATACCAGTTGTGATTTTGTGATATTGTGATGACTGAAAATCGATGTGATTGCCAATGTAGTATTCCGGAATATATATGTGGCAAATGACCTATGTTTGAGATGATTGTGTAAAACCGTATTTTTGTATATAATGTTGTGTAATTGTGTACTTGCACTAGCTATTCGAATGCTAACCCCTTAAATGGGGGAAATGCGTCTTATGCATTTCAGGTACCGGGAGAGCTGAGGAGCAGGCACGGGGCACGCACGCGAAGGATGGGATGGCTTGATGATAGTGGCTCGAGTCTGTATTGTTTATTTTTATGTTTTGTCATTGCATATGTCGAGTATTGGAGTTAAACTGTTTATCCTTGAACTTGGTTTAAGTCCCCTGCGTGGGCAACGAATTGATATTTACATTATGTTTTATGTACTCCGTTGAAATGTTTTGGCCGAGGCCACGGCCCTATTTACTTTTGAGTGCATCTTTTGGGGTTTTCATTTTGGTTATGTGTCATGTGTTAGCCTGGTAGACCTCAAGAGGGTTCTACGGCGTGTAATGTCCCATTTGTGAATTGGGGTGTTACATTTATGGTATCAGAGCTTAGGTTTTGAATACCTAGGCTGTCGGTGAATTTTTGGGTCTGTCAGTTGCATCATTAGAGTCAGTCGTTGAGCCTAATATCATCATGATACCGTCTTTTCGTGCGACCCGTGGCTGTAAGTCTCCTCGAACTCTTATATCTCTGTAATTCGTTTTCTTGCGCTGTTCGGAATCGTGACTTGTGTTACCAACTTTGTGAATTGTAAATCTTTCTGATCTTGTCCTTTTCTTACTTCCTTCAGTATGTTGAGAGGTCGTGGTAGACCGGCTAGGGGACGCGGCCGAGGCCGTGGTCGGGGTGCTGATAATGAGGAGGGCTCACTTTCTTAGTCCTCTGCGGACTCAGCCTCTCACTCAGTGCCGTCGGGTAATAATGCCGACGCCGGCTATCACCGTACTTGCCAGCTTGGTTGCCCAACTTACTCGTATAGCTCGTGGTGGACGCTTAATCCGCCCCCGACACCGGAAGAGGAGGCTAGTAAGTGGCTTCAGACGGTGACTAAGATGCACCCTCCTCGTTTCTCCGGATCCTCTGACTCCCTCGGTTGGGAGAATTGGCTCTTTCAGTTGTCCAGGACCTTCGATGCCGTAGCTTGTCCCGAAGACAGGAGGGTACATATTGCCCAGTACCTCCTGGATAAGGAAGCTGCAGAATGGTGGGAGGCCGTTGTGCCCAGAGACCGTCGAGCTACTTGGGAGGAATTCAAGGCTGCTATGGAAGCAGAGTATTGTCCGCCGCCAGTCAAGGAACGCAGAATTGTGGAATTCTTCACCGCTACACCTCAGGACGTGCCTATTTCTCAGGCCATCATTACTTACAATCAGCAGTTGGGTTTCGTGAGAGATCAGGTGAGGACGGAGGCTGATAAAATCCGTTACTTCAATATGCGCATGAAGCCGCATATTAGGCAGAGTATGGCACCGCTCATGTGTGCTACTTTGAAAGAATACCAGGATCGCGCCCTAGCGATCGATATGGCGCTCCGAATCGAGTCGGTTTCGGAAGCTAAGAAGCGTAAGACTACCGGTGGATTCTCGGCCGGAAAGGTGGTCGATTTTCGAGGTCTCGCTCGTTCCTACACCCGGAAGAGACCGTTTCACCGGCCGGGGATCTCGGGGTAACCGTTCGGATTGGCCGTCGCTTCTGGTGGCAGGGTTTGTTTTAACTGCAACCAATATGAGCATTTGATGAAGGATTGTCCTTTTCCCCCCGTTGCTTGCTTCACTTGCGGGCAGACCGGGCATCGGGCGGCTCATTGTGAGAGAGCCACCAGGGCCGCTAGAGTTCCGACTACCACTACCGATCAGAAGGATCATAGTACTCCAGCTACTCAGGTTCTGCAGGGTTCGGGTCGCGGTAGAGGTCGGGATGCTCGGATCGCCGCTCAGCCTCGAGCTCAGGTTCAGTCCACCCCCGACTGTATCAGATGAGGCGCACAGAGGAGGCAGACATTCCGGTGGCGTCAGGTACCACTCAGATCCTTACTCATCCAGTTTCCGTGCTTTTTGATTCGGGTGCTACCCATTCCTTTATTGCATCGGATTGTGTGAATCGTATTGGCTTTAACTGCTTGTTTGAGTGTGAACCGTTTGTGGTGGGTACGCCTAGCGGGGATCGTATGGTTGGGGACCGGGAAGTTAGGGATTGCCCCGTGAGGATCGGGAGCCGAGATTGGCCCTCGAACCTCATCGTTATCGACCTCAAGGGTGAGGATCTAATCCTCGGGGACGATTGGTTAGAGCATCACGGTGCTATCATGAACTATCGGACTCGTACTATCTCGATCGTGGCCGAGGATGGCACCGAGCATACTCGCCTACCGTAGTCGGGTAGATCGGGAGCGTGATTAGCGCCTTGAAGGCGATGAAACTTCGAACCGAGGTGTGTCGCCATCGGTGCTATGCTCAAGGCGGAAGATGGTGGGGTTGACATGTCGTCAATTCCAGGTTGTTAGTGAGTATCCCGATGTCTTCCTGCACGACTTGCCGGGATTACCACCACAATGAGAGGTGGAGTTTCCTATCGATCTAGAGCCGAATGCAGCCCCTATTTCTCGAGCACCGCACCGTATGGCACCGTCGGAGATGTTAGAGTTGAAGAACCTTGGGAGAATTGTTAGATAAAGGGTATATTCGACCGAGCGCATCGCCTTGGGGTGCGCCCATACTTTCGTTAAGAAGAAAGATGGGTCGCCGTTTATGCATCGATTATCGAGAATTAAACAAGCTGACCATCAAAAATAAATACCCTTTGCCCAGGATTGACGATTTGTTTGATCAGCTTCAGGGGGCGACAGTCTTTTCGAAGATTGATTTGCGATCGGGCTACTACCAGTTGAGAATTCGGGACGTCGATATTCCGAAAGCCGCCTTTCGAACGAGATATGGCCATTACGAGTTTGTGGTTATGCCTTTCGGGCTAACCAATGCCCCAGCAGTGTTCATGCAGTTGATGAACAAGGTTTTTATTGAGTATCTGGACAAGTTCGTAGTCGTTTTTATCGACGATATTCTTATCTATTCACGGAGTCGGGAGGATCACGCCTTACATCTCCGAATTGTGTTAGACACTTTGAGGACGGAGCAGTTGTACGCGAAGTTCTCTAAGTGTGAGTTTTGGCTCGAGGAAGTGACGTTCCTCGGGCACGTGATTTCAGCAGAGGGAGTTCGGGTAGATCCGCAGAAGATAGAGGCAGTGATGGCTTGGGAGCCGCCTAAGAATGTGAAGGAGGTGAGGAGTTTTCTGGGTCTCGCCGGCTATTACCGCAGATTCGTTGAGGGATTTTCTAAGATCGCTAGACCACTCACTCAGTTGCTCCAGAAAACTCAGAAGTTTGAGTGGACTGCAGACAGGCAGGACAGCTTTGACGAGTTAAAGAGACGTCTGACTACCGCGCCCGTTTTAGCATTGCCTCAGGGGAACGAGGACTTCGTAGTGTATAGTGATGCTTCGGGCCTTGGTCTAGGGTGTGTTTTGATGCAGAGAGATAGAGTCATTGCTTATGCGTCCCGCCAGTTGAAACCTTACGAGGTGAATTATCCCACGCACGATTTAGAGTTAGTCATGGGTCGTCGCCTTAAAGATCTGGAGGCATTATCTTTATGGGTCGTCTTGTAAGATTTTTACGGATCATAAGAGCTTGAAGTATATCTTCAGTCAGAAAGAATTGAATATAAGACAGCGTAGGTGGTTGGAACTAATCAAAGATTACGACCTCGAGATACTTTACCATCCGGGTAAGGTTAACGTAGTGGCCGATGCGTTGAGCCGAAAACCGATGGCTTTGCAGATGTTAGAGGTACTTACACCGCAGAGTAAGATCCAGCGAGATTTCATCCGTCAGAATATTGAGGTTTGGGTTCAGAGAGTTCAGGGCCAGTTATGTGCATTAGAGATCACTTCGTCCTTGACTGATGATATCAAGGCGAAGCAATATGACGATCCGTTTTTGGTCCAGCTGAGGGAGGATGTGAGGAAAGGGAAAGCCCCTGGATTTGTGGTTCACGATGATGGAGTTTTGAGGTTTCGCGGCAGACTTTGTGTACCATGTGATATTGGGCTGAGACAGAAGATCTTGAGCGAAGCTCATACCACGCCCTACTCCATACATCCTGGTACGAGTAAAATGTACAAGGACGTGAGGAGTAACTACTGGTGGAGTAATTTGAAGATGGATGTTAACGAGTTTGTGGCGAAGTGTTTGACCTGCCAACAGGTTAAGATTGAGCATCAGCGACCGGCGGGGCTGTTACGACCACTTCCTATCCCGGAGTGGAAATGGGAGGATATTTCTATGGATTTCATTACCAATATGCCTAAGACTCGGACGGGAATGAACATGATTTGGGTCGTTGTTGATCGACTAACCAAATCAGCCCATTTTCTAAGTATTAAGGACACTTGGGGGCCGGAGAGGCTTGCACGAGTGTTTGTTGCGGAAATAGTGAGATTGCATGGGACCCCTAAGAGCATTGTTTCGGATCGTGATGGCCGGTTCATATCACATTTTTAGCAGGCCGTTCATAGAGCTTTGGGAACCGAGTTGAGACTTAGCACATCCTACCACCCTCAGACAGACGGACAGTCTGAGCGGACGATACAAACGCTAGAGGATATGCTGAGAGCCTATGCCTTAGATTGGAAGGATGATTGGGAGACACACTTGCCGTTGATCGAGTTCACGTATAACAACAGTTGGCATGCCTCGATCAAAATGGCACCATTCGAAGCGTTGTATGGAAGGAGGTGCAGATCACCGTTGTGTTGGGATGATACGTCCGAGCTAATCGGTACCGAGCCCGACCTGATAGTTGAGACGAGGGAGAAGATTACCCTGATTCGTGGTAGATTGTTGACGGCCCAGAGTCGGCAGAAGTCTTATGCCGATACACGTCGCCGACCGTTGGAGTTTGAGGTGGGAGATCACGTCTTGCTTAAGGTGTCGCCGACACGGGGAGTTTACCGCTTCGGAAGGGTAAACTTAGTCCGAGATTTATCGGGCCGTTTGAGATTTTAGATAGAGTTGGAGAACTCGCGTATCGGTTAGGCTTGCCGCCGTCCCTGAGCCACGTGCATAACGTATTTCATGTTTCCCAGCTTAGGAAGTACGTATCGGACCCTAGCCATATTATTGATTTTGGAGAGATCGAGTTGGGGCCCGACATTACCTTCGAGGAGAAGCCGATTCAGATCTTAGAGCGTCGGGTTAAGCAACTCAGGCACAAAACCATCCCTTTCGTCAAAGTGCAGTGGTCGAGGCATGGATCCGAGGAGGCCACGTGGGAAACAGAGGAGGGTATGAGGTCGAGATACCCCGAGTTATTCGTGTTGTAAGTTTCGGGACGAAACTTATTTTTAGGGGGAGATAATGTAATATCCGTGTTTTCTATCCTTGGTAATTTCTATTTTTGGTGCATATTCGTTTGACAACTACGGCACTATTTTGTAATTCTGAACCTATTTTGTTCTTGGAGTTTTCCGTTTAGACGGGTCTTGATAATGTTTTTACGTAATTTCATCTTGAGTTATATTTTGTCGCATGTGTATCCGATTGTCGCTAAACTCGTTCGATTTCGTCATTTTCCTATTTTCATGAGTTCGTATGGTTGAGTAGAGCATGTTGTGAGTTTCGGATTGTTAATCCGACGTTGTATCGTGATTTTACAGATGTTTGGGCCGTTTTTGTGAATTCCTAGAAGTTTAGGGAAATTGTCCCTTATTCGACTTTGGTTGTGTACCTCAGATCGTTTTGGGTTCCGTACTTCCATTTCGTGTTATTGTTGCCCAAATATCGATCCCTGTTGCTTTTATTCTCCTTCCGGATCTTTTTTTTTCGTCATTTTGGGACCCGAAGGGGGGTGTGGGCCGCGGCACAAGGATTGTGAGCCACGGCACACACATCGCCCAGTTGTTGCCTAAACAAACTATACCGTGTGCCGCGGCACAAGGATTGTGCGCCGCGGCACACAGCCGAGTCGGTGCCGCGGCACACTTGTCCGGCCGCGGCACACCCGTGTGACACTTGCGGGCCAAAATCGATCAGATCGCGTGCCGCAAGATACCGGCAGTTGCCGCGGCACATGCCGAGTCTGAGCCGCGGCACACTTCGGATGAGCCGCGGCACAACGAGCGGCCACCACCACCGGGGGTACTTGGCTGCGTGCGGCACAGTTTAGCTGAGCCGCGGCACACAACGCGGTCAGCGCTATATCTGCTTCTTATTCAGCGAGAATCGCTCATTTCCCCCCCTTCTTCAACCGTGCGAGAGTGAGAGAGTCTTGAGAGGGAGAGTTCCTCCACCTATCACTTACTTGTGTAGATTTCTTCATCCCTCTTCGATCGGGTGGCTCGGATTGCGGATCTAACCCGTGGTTTTTGGATTTGAATGCTTGATTCATCAAGAGGTAAGAATTCCTTTAACCCTAGTATGTTTTTGGGGAGGGTTTGGTGGTGATCTTGTGTTTTAATTCGAATTGACCGATGTTGTTATTAGATTTTGATAGTATACTCGTGACCCTTGGCTTTCTTGTTCTTGATTGGGATGAAATCCCGTTGTCATACCATTGACCGATTTCGTTTCCTTATGCACTCTTGGTGTCCGATGAATTGTCCCAACGGGTAGAATTAGGATTAATTCTTACCTTTCCGCATTATTGAAACTTGTGTATACCGTTATTGTGTTAGGATCGGATTTGGGAGGATTGTTCGGACCGAAACCTTTTCCGTCGTCGTTTCCTTCGTTTCGTTTCATTCAAGGCAAGTACATGTATTACATTTCGTTATGTATATTGTGATTTTCGAAATGAATGATGAATGGTGATTTTTGGGTGCGTGAGTTGTGTTCTTTCCACCCGGAGTGTCCGACGGGATGTCTGGGGGTCGATACTAAGGGGTACGGCTGCGGAAGTGGACTTGGGTGCGTGTGTGATTGAACTTCCACCCGGAGTGTTCGACGGGATGTCTGGGGGTCGATACTAAGGGGTACGGCCGCGGAAGTGGTATCCCACCCAGAGTGTTCGACGGGATGTCTGGGGGTCGATACTAAGGGGTACGGCCACGGGATACCAGTTGTGATTTTGTGATATTGTGATGACTGAAAATCGATGTGATTGCCAATGTAGTATTCCGGAATATATATGTGGCAAATGACCTATGTTTGAGATGATTGTGTAAAACCGTATTTTTGTATATAATGTTGTGTAATTGTGTACTTGCACTAGCTATTCGAATGCTAACCCCTTAAATGGGGGAAATGCGTCTTATGCATTTCAGGTACCGCGAGAGCTGAGGAGCAGGCACGGGGCACGCACGCGAAGGATGGGATGGCTTGATGATAGTGGCTCGAGTCTGTATTGTTTATTTTTATGTTTTGTCATTGCATATGTCGAGTATTGGAGTTAAACTGTTTATCCTTGAACTTGGTTTAAGTCCCCTGCGTGGGCAACGAATTGATATTTACATTATGTTTTATGTACTCCGTTGAAATGTTTTGGCCGAGGCCACGGCCCTATTTACTTTTGAGTGCATCTTTTGGGGTTTTCATTGTGGTTATGTGTCATGTGTTAGCCTGGTAGACCTCAAGAGGGTTCTACGGCGTGTAATGTCCCATTTGTGAATTGGGGTGTTACAGACGGACCTTACCCGGACCACACACACTGTTCGTACACATCATGTACCGAACTCCGGAGGCCTCGACGGACCTTACCCGGACCACACACTCGTTTCGTACACATCATGTACCGAACTCCGGAGGCCTCGACGGACCTTACCCGGACCACACACACTATTCGTACACATCATGTACCGAACTCCGGAGGCCTCAACGGACCCTACCCGGCTACAACATCGTTCGTACACATCATGTACCGAACTCCAGAGGCCTCGTCAGACCCTACCTGGATCACACACCTTGTCCGTACACGTCATGTACCGGACTCCAGAGGCCTCCTCAGACCCTACCTGGTTCACACACTTTGTTCGTACACATCATGTACCGAACTCCAGAGGCCTCGTCAGACCCTACCTGGATAACACACACATCGACTCGACACAATTCGTAATCATTAAATGTCAAGTCATTCCACATTACGCCGAAATGTACAATCAAGCATGTAAACCAAAACAACACAAACATCATGATCATCACAACGACTCTTAACCAACACAACACACATTCGGTACACAATACATTGAACAAACACGTGTACAACCATCTCATATGTACATCGCAATCCTGCACAAATGGCACAACGCCTAACACGTATACCAATATATCACTATTATCACAAAGCCTTCAAATTTCGGAAAACACAACCAACTCAAACGGAACATATTTACGGAGGCAAGCAAAATCATCATACATGTCATACGTAATTACTATTCACAAGATACAAGTCGTATAATAAGATACTTGCCTTGAATTATTGACGACGCAACGAACGGAAAGGAAAGTCACCGACGAACGCTAGGAACCAACGAAACCGAACCTAACGATTCGAAGAATACAATCACAACCATTTCTAAATGAATACGGAATCGGAATACACCCGAAAACCCGCCTACGATTCATGTATATTCGCATATAAACAACAACGAGGGCGGACCACAACCAAACCCTTTCGATTCCGTAAAAATCACGAAATATACCATGAATCCGTAGGGAAACTAAGAATACCAACAAGATTAATCATATTCATCATGAATTAATCGACAAAACGGAACGAATCGGACAAAAACGCGAAAACCCCCAAATCTACCCAAAAGTAGGGTTCTAAAGATCTAACCTTGATTCGCTGGATCGAAGGATGTTATAGGATGATTGATCGGTGATATAAACTCAAAAACTTCATGGATTTGTTGTCCAACAACATGGTTTCGTCTCCTCCAAAACCCCAGCCTCGGACCGAAGGGAAATGAAATGAAAAATGACTGAAAAAGTCGCTGGTCTGTCATTTATATACTGGGCCGGAACTAGCGTGCGCTAGCCTTCCCGGCCTAGCGTGCGCTATCGGCCAGTATCGGCCGAGCACTCTCGGCCATGGCCCGCATGACCCGGCACCACCGACAATTCTGCCGACCATGACTCGACCGCCCGACTCCCGCTAGCGTGCGCTACGGCCGGAAGCCTGCGCGCGCTAGCCGACCTGTCCAGTAGCCACTGGACTAACAAACTCAGCCCGGTAACGTACGCTAGTCGGCCGACAGCGTGCGCTACCCCTGCCGGTTAGCGTGCGCCACGACCGACAGTAGCGTGCTGTCACGGGATGGGAGTTGACAAGCCCGTGCGGCACCCCCATGCGATCATATGTGCGTGGAGCGCAGGGGTAAGCCTTAGGGAATCGGCACAATGTCACTGGTTTCGCCCTGCCATGGGCTCATCAGGAGAACGGCTCCAGTTCCCGACCAGTTGGCCCGACTAGTTTGTGTAGAGACGGTCGAATCCCCCTTCTAGGTTAAGTCCAAGACTAGCGGTAAGCTCTCCGAATTGAACCGGGTCGGCATACCTGAACTCCAGGGGTTTCTTGCTACAACACTGAAGGGACAACCACCGAAGCACGATCCTCCGATACGTTATGCACAACCAGCGTGACAGAGGGGCAAATCTGCGGTCCGTGACATCCTCCCACCGCCATAATCATGCACGTCCTCGTGCATTCTAAGTACGCCCCGAAAAGGTGCCTATCCCGCCGCGAAAGCACAAAGGACCGCCTCATCCACAGCATCTCAGACCCAGCTCCCAGCAAACCCGTCCTCGAAGGGTAGAGGACCCGCATGCAGACACCATAGTGAGGTGCGAACGCTTGGGATGGGATGTGTGATCTCCCCCCTGTTCGTCACAGCCAAACCCTTGCGCGCCAAAGGGTGGGGACCCGCGTGGTGCGGCATTGGGGTGCATGGAGAGCGACGCGGAAGGGCCATCGTGAGAGGGGACGAGCACGGCTCCGATACCACTTGTCATGGGATGGGAGTTGACAAGCCCGTGCGGCACCCCCATGCGATCATATGTGCGTGGAGCACAGGGGTAAGCCTTAGGGAATCGGCACAATGTCACTGGTTTCGCCCTGCCATGGGCTCATCTGGAGAACGGCTCCAGTTCAGGCCCGATTGGCGAGCCGGTTTGTGTAGGGACGGTCGAATCCCCCTTCTAGGTTAAGTCCAAGACTAGCGGTAAGCTCTCCGAATTGAACCGGGTCGGCATACCTGAACTCCAGGGGTTTCTTGCTACAACACTGAAGGGACAACCACCGAAGCACGATTATCCGATACGTTATGCACAACCAGCGTGACAGAGGGGCAAATCTGCGGTCCGTGACAGTGCGCTACCTGCCGATCCTGACCGAGTCCAGAACCTCAGAATCCCTCTGCCCAGGCCCGAGAAGCGTGTTGGCCGACTCGAAGCGTGCGCTTACATCCGAAGAAGCGCGCAGAAGGCCCCGGCCGTGGCGTGCGCTTACGCCGGTTCTGCCGTGCTGCTCGGCTGCCCAAGACTTCCGACAAGGCCGCACCGGCCCAAGAATCGCCACCGCCACGACCCGATGCCTCGATTTCCGAAAACGCACGGAACGGACACGACGAAAAGTTCGCGGACGACATCAACGACTCGAAATGAAAACGTAATACCATAATTAATCATACGCGACCAAGAAACTGTAATATCCGCAATTTTCGATTTCCGGTAATTATTTTTTTTTCGGCGGAAGTCTGTTTTGACGACTCGCTCATGACCATTTCGTCATTTCGAGAATGATTAATTCTTCACTTTTTGTCATCCGAGTTCGTTTCGGTGTTGTTTTGTTGAGTTCCGTGCTTTTTAGCGACTTTTCCGCACTTGAGCTCGATTCTTGCGAATCTCGTCCGAAACTGTCGTTTCGAGCTTCTCGTAAGTTCATTTAATGTTATTATTCATGTTGCGAGCTTTGGTTTGGTGTTTCGATCGCGTATCGTGATTTTCGGACGTTTTGGGCCATTTTCGTAATTTCCCAAAGTTTTGGGTAATTACTTCCGTTGTTGAATTCCGAGCCTTCGGGTGGTCGGAATCGTGTGTTCTACTAGCTCTTAGATTCGTCTTTGTGAGTACTTCGTAACCGTATCTTCGGTTCGTATTCAGGCTCGGGTTTCGGTGTCGTTTTGTTGAATTCAGGATTACTAAACGACTTTTCTAAATATGAGTTCGTCTTTGTTAGATCACCATTAATTTTTGGTGACTCCAAAAATTATAAATCTTTGCAATATTATAGAACATTGAATTAGCTTTCCAATGGTTCAAACGGTGAGTCAATCGGAGTCCGGACGAGAGAGTTATGGTCGTTTCAGTTTTTGGCCGAGCACTTCCAGGAGCCTTTCGGCCGATAGGGGGGTCGATAGACTCTACTGCCTACATTCAGTATGGCTATCGGTTGGGCCTATCGGCCGATAGGCCGGCCGATAGGTCCTGCTGTGTTACACTTTAAATGCGTTGTTTTGAGCGTGAAGCTCATTTCTTTCCCATTTTTCCATTGCGCCGCGAGAGAGGAGATATGGAGGGAGAGAGTTCTTCATCCGGGGGTCGATTTTCATCATTTCTTTTCGGTTGTGAGGCTCGGATAATCAATCTAACGCGTGTTCTACGGATCTTAACACTTGAATAACTCAAGGTAATCTTCTAAGAACCCATTTTTGGGAGATTTTGGGGATTTTGGGTATTTTGGTTGTTTTCGTCCGATTAATCCGATTTAACTTGGTATTATGATAGATTGATGATTATTGAGATGTATTACATCTTTTCCCTTGTTATTCCATAGTTGGATCGTATCGATTCGTTGTTTTCGTCGAGTTCTTGATCGACGCCTTGAAGGTGTCCGATAAAATGTCATAGAGAGGATTCGAGCGTTCTACGATTATTCTTCCTCGTTCGTTCGTTAATTTATTGATGGTATGATGTTAGGGTCAGATTTCTCGCAAAGAATTCGAGTCGGAACCCTTCCGTTCGTCGTTTTCTTCAAGCTTTTCGATTGTGGGTGTATTCGTTGTCTTCGCCGGAGAATCGTAGGTGTTCGAGGTGTCCCGACTAATCCGTGATTGTGGGAGTGTCTGGCATCGATTATCGAGGCAAGTATCTTGCCCATACATTACGTGTTTTGTGGATATAATGGTTGTTAATCGTCGATATGTGCTAAATAAATATTCATAACCATCTTTTTCAAAAGTATCGGTATATTTACCAACATGTTTTTCTTAAAGACGACTCGTGTGTTACGAGAATTAATATGCTTAATTGAATACGTGTATTAATGTTGAGTATAAGATCGTAATACTTTCGTGTGATGCCTTGGTGTGTGATTACGTCGTCGGTAAGTTTTGAAGTTTAGTCCTTTGTTTAAGCTGTACGTGGAGACATGTGGTTATCGATGAATTATGTGATATTGGTTGTGCCGTTCGGTGCTTTTGGAATAGTGTGCTTTCTTGTTGATAATATTAGTTCTGGGTTATGAATATATGTTGGATGAACTGGCCATTCTAGTAAAGTACCTCGACTATATATACTGTGATTGACCTTCGAGGCTTGTGGTTTGCAGCTGTGATTTTGGAACGTGTGTGTGTGTTGTTCCTTCCACCCGGAGTGTCCGACGGGATGTCTGGGGGCCGATACTAAGGGGTACGGCCACGGAAGTGGACTTGGGTGTGTGTGTGGATGAACTTCCACCCGGAGTGTCCGACGGGATGTCTGGGGGTCGATACTAAGGGGTACGGCCGCGGAAGTGGTTTCCCACCCGGAGTGTCCGACGGGATGTCTGGGGGTCGATACTAAGGGGTACGGCCGCGGGTTACCAGTTGTGGTTTTCATCTTGAGGATGACGTTGATGTTTTCGTTAATTGTGATATTGTCCGGAGTATCACAATGCTTTGTGCTCGGGGTCGAGAGACATTATATTTCGAGTCTTGGTGTTTGGCTAGAATGGCATAGGAATAATGTGTTATGTGTAATGTGACCTTGTAAGTGAATTGAAGTGGATGATCGGGTCGTGGACCCTGTGTTTTATGACCGGAATGGTTGGGTCGTGGACCCCGTGTTTTGTTAAACGGATTTGTATTTTTGAAAAATGAACTTTGGGGCTGTGACCCTAAATGGCTTTCGAGGAATTAAGAACCTTTTTAATTTCGATGTTTTCAAAACTCCCGAGAATTGGAAATGTTTTCACAATGCTTACTTGCTTCGCTTACCTTTCAAGACCTGAACTATTTTTAACTAAATATATCTCGAAGTCTTTCGTTATATTCTCGGAATGTGTCGTGTATGGCTCGTATTTGCACTTTATACTTGCACTAGTGAAACAAAGGAGTTTGCTAACCCAGTAATCGGGGTGGATATCTCGTATTGTGTCAGTACATGCAGTTTTCGGGAGCAAGACACGGGATCGGCACGAGGGATGATGAAAGACGAATGATACTAATCACACGAAGGCGCTTTGGGTTCGGATTAGTCGGAGTCCATTGTATTGTCTTTTCCGCTGTCTTATTGTTCATTGTTGCAAGTATTTTACCCTTGTGTGGGTATGAGTCTGGATGAGTTTATGTAGTTTGATTTGTAAGTCTGTGACGAAAGACCAAATCGGTCTATTGGTCCGTTATTTTTGATTCGTCGGTATGTAATGTAATGTGTTGTTTTGATGTCTAGCCTGGTGGATCCTCACGGAGAGGGTCTGCGGCGTGTAATATTCCCGGTTTGATCTGGGGGTGTTACATTTATGGTATCAGAGCTTAGGTTGAGGAAACCTAGGCTGTCGGGTCGAGTTATGTGTTGTTGAGTCTCGTTTTGTCAGATTTTGTCTGACTGAGTCGTGTCGCGACGCGTCGTTTGGAATGTCGGCCGTGATTAGTATCAGGATGCAGCCATCATCTTCGTGCGATCTGTGGATGTAAGTCTCCCTTCTTTGTGGGGTGCCTCGTGTGACACGAGCTATATTTTTATGATTATTTATTAAGTGACGGAGTCCTTTTAGGGATTTTGATTTCTTGATACGTGACTATTTGACTCTCATATTTCTTTCATGTGAGGAGTAGTTGCTGGATTGTGCATGTTGGACTGTATTTCCTTTTTCCGCTGAGTGAGTTCCTTTGTAATAGCTTTCGGTATTTTACCGACTGAATTTTTATTTCGAAAACCGATCCCTTTAACCGAGTTGTTGGCCTTGACCGTTTTGACGGTAGTTGGGTGTTTTCAAGTGATTTTGTGAGTTTGATAAGTACTACCGTCATCGACCTTTTTGGGCATTTTTGTAATTGGTTTTTAGCCTGGTGGGTTCCGGTGCGGGACCCACGGCGCTATAATATTCTCGTATTTACTCAAATCTTTGGGCATTGTAGCCCATTGTATTATCTTTGAAAACCTTGAGTATCTTAGAAAATAAAATTCGAGACGTACTTTTAATGATTGTATTTTCAAGGCGCCTACTAGCGCAACTATCTGTTTCAAAATTTTTCTACCTCGAGGACCAAAATGTTTTGAGATATTTTCGATGTTTAGAAATATTTATACTTAGACCCGAGGGTCGGATATTCTGAAAGTTTTTCACTAAGAGAAAGGTGTCCTCATTTTAGTTCAAACGCAAGATGAATTACAGAGTCTCGAAAACGATGTTTGTTTAACTTTTGTAAATGATACTCAAGATCAACCGGTGTTTCCAAACTGTTTTCAAAAGGTGGTTCTCGTTTTAAAACCTATCATTCTGTTTGCGGACCGGAAATGCGTGTATGGTTTTCGAACTTTCGTTGCGGTGTCAACCCCGAATTGTGGCGAATTGGTGGCGTGAGCGTCGAGTCGTTCGCCACGCATATGTTTTGTTGGCCCTCTGTGAGAGGTGTGGTAGTGTTCTTGTTTATCGCCTCGTGGTGATTGCGTATTATCGCCTTTGGTGTGGGTTGTTAAAGCACGGATTTTTATGCATTATACACATGGGTGATTGTTTCATGATGGTTGTGATTGTGTGATGGCCGCGTTCGGGATGTTGTAATCTTCGAATGATGCCGTTCTTTATTGTGATTTTTGTATGCGTTGTTATGTTATGCTGAGTTGGCATCTCGGTATGTTGTCTTGCGGTGTTTTGATCCATTGTATCGAGCATTTATATTTTCGGTATGCCGAGCGAGGCGTTTCAATCGTGATGTGCCGGGCATGCACGTGTGAATTGTCTTTCTCGTCGATGACACATTTCAAGTGTGGACTCGAGGACACCGAATTGATTTTGTGAATTGGCTACCGAGACTTTCGGAGTTCGCGCTTGCCTGAGATATCGAATCGGCTTTGAGAGGCCTTTGAAGGATGTTTACGTCGGTTGCTTGTTGTGTCGTCACCTTGATTTCTTTGTTGTTGTGAGTTGCGGGCGACCTTCTTTTATAAGAGGTCGAATGTAGTACCCGTGTTGTTTTTAGACTTACGTATTTTCTCTTTCTCCATCTGTCGATTCGCTCGTGATCGTTGGTACTTTATGAACTTGTTCTATATTTCGGTTTCATCGTCCAACGAGCAGTGTGATCTTGTTGTGGGTCGATCGGTTATCGATGTTACTTTTTGAGTTGATTCGATTCTTGTGAACCTTGTTTGGGAGTGACATCATCTGGTTCTACTAGTTCTTTTATTCGAAGTGGATCGGCTTTGGAACTCTTGTGTTTTCGACTCTGTCGACTCATTTATGTTCGTTCACATTTACGAGCTTGTCTGCTCCTTGCTTTTGTTGATCGAGCAGTGTGGTGTTATTTCGGAATAACTCGTTGTCGTTGTGACTTTTCAATCGCTATTCCCTTTCTGTGGATCTTCGGCAATGCATGTCTTGTAGTTCTCACGGATCATCACGGGAGTTGTTGTTTGAACTTTATTGTTCTTTGTGATTCGAACATGATTCTTCGATCTTTGTTGTCTCGATTGTTGTGGTTTGATCGTTTGATTGTTCGGTTTATATTGAACTCGTTCCGTGATTGGAGAACATTAAGGCTCATTCGTAATTCACTTAAGTTAGGGAAATTAGTTTAGTTTTAGATCTTCCACCCTTAGGCGGTGGGATTTCGTGGTTGTTCAGCGGTTGATTCGCGTTTTGATTGATGTACCGTTGGGTGGGTCAATCATATTGATTTTCGTTCGTTGTGTTTTGTGATTGTCGGATAATTGACTTGGCTATATTATCCGTTTGATGACGTTTGTCACTTGTTGGTTTTTATTATATCCCTAACGGCGACGTTGTGTTGGTCGCCGTGGAGCGTGTTTTCACGCTGTATACTCCTTTGCGTTGTTTGTAACATTTCGCCGTTGGGCGTTAGTTACGCATTCTTGTGTATCTCGTTGAGTTTTCCTGGCGGAATATTTCTTCTCCCTACTTGTTTTAAGTTTCGGGACGAAACTTCTTTTAAGGAGGGTAGAATGTAATATCCGCAATTTTCGATTTCCGGTAATTATTTTTTTTTCGGCGGAAGTCTGTTTTGACGACTCGCTCATGACCATTTCGTCATTTCGAGAATGATTAATTCTTCACTTTTTGTCATCCGAGTTCGTTTCGGTGTTTTTGTTGAGTTCCGTGCTTTTTAGCGACTTTTCCGCACTTGAGCTCGATTCTTGCGAATCTCGTCCGAAGCGTCGTTTGAGCTTCGTAAGTTCATTTAATGTTATTATTCATGTTGCGAGCTTTGGTTTGGTGTTTCGATCGCGTATCGTGATTTTCGGACGTTTTGGGCCATTTTCGTAATTTCCCAAAGTTTTGGGTAATTACTTCCGTTGTTGAATTCGAGCCTTCGGGTGGTCGGAATCGTGTGTTCTACTAGCTCTTAGATTCGTCTTTGTGAGTACTTCGTAACCGTATCTTCGGTTCGTATTCGAACTCGGGTTTCGGTGTCGTTTTGTTGAATTCAGGATTACTAAACGACTTTTCTAAGTATGAGTTCGTCTTTGGTAGATCACCATTAATTTTTGGTGACTCCAAAAATTATAAATCTTTTCAATATTATAGAACATCGAATTAGCTTTCCCATGGTTCAAGCGGTGAGTCAATCGAGTCGGACGAGAGAGTTATGGTCGTTTCGATTTTGGCCGAGCACTTCCAGGAGCCTTTCGGCCGATAGGGGGGTCGATAGACTCTACTGCCTACATTCAGTATGGCTATCGGTTGGGCCTATCGTCCGATAGGCCGGCCGATAGGTCCTGCTGTGTTACACTTTAAATGCGTTGTTTTGAGCGTGAAGCTCATTTCTTTCCCATTTTTCCATTGCGCCGCGAGAGAGGAGATATGGAGGGAGAGAGTTCTTCATCCGGGGGTCGATTTTCATCATTTATTTTCGGTTGTGAGGCTCGGATAATCAATCTAACGCGTGTTCTACGGATCTTAACACTTGAATAACTCAAGGTAATCTTCTAAGAACCCATTTTTGGGAGATTTTGGGGATTTTGGGTATTTTGGTTGTTTTCGTCCGATTAATCCGATTTAACTTGGTATTATGATAGATTGATGATTATTGAGATGTATTACATCTTTTCCCTTGTTATTCCATAGTTGGATCGTATCGATTCGTTGTTTTGTCGAGTTCTTGATCGACGCCTTGAAGGTGTCCGATAAAATGTCATAGAGAGGATTCGAGCGTTCTACGATTATTCTTCCTCGTTCGTTCGTTAATTTATTGATGGTATGATGTTAGGGTCAGATTTCTCGCAAAGAATTCGAGTCGGAACCCTTCCGTTCGTCGTTTTCTTCAAGCTTTTCGATTGTGGGTGTATTCGTTGTCTTGGCGGAGAATCGTAGGTGTTCGAGGTGTCCCGACTAATCCGTGATTGTGGGAGTGTCGGCATCGATTATCGAGGCAAGTATCTTGCCCATACATTACGTGTTTTGTGGATATAATGGTTGTTAATCGTCGATATGTGCTAAATAAATATTCATAACCATCTTTTTCAAAAGTATCGGTATATTTACCAACATGTTTTTCTTAAAGACGACTCGTGTGTTCCGAGAATTAATATGCTTAATTGAATACGTGTATTAATGTTGAGTATAAGATCGTAATACTTTAGTGTGATGCCTTGGTGTGTGATTACGTCGTCGGTAAGTTTCGAAGTTTAGTCCTTTGTTTAAGCCGTACGTGGAGACATGTGGTTATCGATGAATTATGTGATATTGGTTGTGCCGTTCGGTGCTTTTGGAATAGTGTGCTTTCTTGTTGATAATATTAGTTAAGGTTATGAATATATGTTGGATGAACTGGCCATTCTAGTAAAGTACCTCGACTATATATACCGTGATTGACCTTCGAGGCTTGTGGTTTGCGGTGTGATTTTGGAACGTGTGTGTGTGTTGTTCCTTCCACCGGAGTGTCCGCGGGATGTCCGGGGCCGATACTAAGGGGTACGGCCACGCGAGTGGACTTGGGTGTGTGTGTGGATGAACTTCCACCGGAGTGTCCGACGGGATGTCCGGGAGTCGATACTTAAGAGTGCGGCGCGAAGTGGTTTCCCACCGGAGTGTCGACGGGATGTCCGGGGTCGATACTAGGGGTACGGCGCGGGTTACCGATTGTGGTTTTCATCTTGAGGATGACGTTGATGTTTTCATTAATTGTGATATTGTCAGGAGTATCACAATGCTTTGTGCTCGGGGTCGAGACATTATATTTCGAGTCTTGGTGTTTGGCTAGAATGGCATAGGAATAAAGTGTTATGTGTAATGTGACCTTGTAAGTGAATTGAAGTGGATGATCGGGTCGTGGACCTGTGTTTTATGACGGAATGGTTGGGTCGTGGACCCGTGTTTTGTTAAACGGATTTGTATTTTTGAAAAATGAACTTTGGGTGTGACCTAAATGGCTTTCGAGGAATTAAGAACCTTTTTAATTTCGATGTTTTCAAAACTCCCGAGAATTGGAAATGTTTTCACAATGCTTACTTGCTTCGTTTCGCTTTCAAGACTGAACTATTTTTAACTAAATATATCTCTGAAGTCTTTCGTTATATTCTCGGAATGTGTCGTGTATGGCTCGTATTTGCACTTTATACTTGCACTAGTGAAACGGTGGAGTTTTGCTAACCCCAGTGTAATCGGGGTGGATATCTCTGTATTGTGTCCAGGTACATGCGAGGTTTTCGGGAGCAAGACACGGGATCGGCACGAGGATGATGAAAGACGAATGATACTAATCACACGAAGGCCGAGTTTTGGGTTCGATTAGTCGAGTCCATTGTATTGTCTTTTCATTGTCTTATTGTTCATTGTTGCAAGTATTTTACCCTTGTGTGGGTATGAGTCTGGATGAGTTTATGTAGTTTGATTTGTAAGTCGTGACGAAAGACCAAATCGGTCTATTAGTCCGTTATTTTTGATTCGTCGGTATGTAATGTAATGTGTTGTTTTGATGTCTAGCTGGTGGATCCTCACGGAGAGGGTGCGGCGTGTAATATTCCGGTTTGATGCAGGGTGTTACGAAGCGGGTCGAGATAACAATTACAGATACGGATACCGTAACTTTCAAGAAATTACAAAATGGCCCAAAGCGCGGAAATCACGATACGTGATCGAATAACCAAACCGAAGTTCACAACACGTTTAACAAAGTTAAACGGACTTGCGAAACTTCGAAGCAGATTTGGACGAGATTCGCAAGAATCGAACTCAAGTGCGGAAAAGTCGCTAAAAAGCACGGAACTCAACAAAACAACACCGAAACGAACTCGGATGACAAAAAGTGTAGAATTAATCATTCTCAGAATGACGAAACGGTCATGAGCGATTCGTCAAAACGGACTCCGGCCGAAAAAAGAAATTTACCGAAAATCGAAAATTGCGGATATTACATTCTACCCTCCTTAAAAGAAGTTTCGTCCCGAAACTTAAAATAAGTAGGGAGAAGCAATATCCCCTGCCAGGAAAACTCGACGAGATACAGAAAACCGAAGACTCGCGCCCGACGGCGAAATGCTGCAAGAAACGCAAAGAGACATACGGCGTGAAAATACGCTCTCGGGCGACTAACACAACGTCACCGGTAGAGACATAATAAAATCAACGAGTGACAAGCGTCATTAAACGGATAATATAATCGAGTCAATTATCCGAACAATCACAGAACACAACGAACGAAAATCAATATGATTCACCAACCCAACGGTTCATCAATCAAAATGCGAGCCAAACGCTGAACAAATACGAAATTCCACCGCCTAAAGATTGGAAGATCGAAAACGAGACTAATTTCCTGAACTTAAGGAAATTACGAAGGATCCTGAACGCTCAACAATCACGAAACGAGAACAAAAACTGAACAAACAAATGATTGAGACAACAAAAATCGAACAATCATGTCCGAAACACGTAGGATAATAAAATTCAAACAACCACTCCCAGGATGACCTGGTGAGAACAGCAAGACGTGCATTCCCATAAGATCCACAGGAAAGGGAATAGCGATTGAAAAGCCACAACGACAAACGAGTTATTCAGAAACAATACCACCTCGTTCGATCAACAAAAGCAAGGGATAGGGAAAGTTCAGAAATGTTAACGAGCATAAACGAGTTGATAGAGCCAAAAATACAGAAGTTCAAAATCCGATCCACTTTGAATAAAAGAACTATTAGAACCAAAAGATGTTACTTCCGAACAAGGTTCACAATAGTCGAACCGAATTCGGAAAAGTCACAGCGATAATCAGATCGACTCAAAACCAGATTACAGCTCGTTCGAACGATGAAACCAAGGTACAGAACAAGTTCAGAAGGTATCAATGAACACGAGCGAATCGATAGACTGGAGAAAGAGAAGATATAAAAGTCAAAATAGTACGGGTATTACCTTTGACCTCGCCCCCGAAACTCACAACAACGGAACCAAGGTAACAATACAACAAGCAACCGACACAACGCGGAACAATCACCAATGCACACAATCATACCAACCCGATCTCTAACAGCTCGCATATATGCGATAACGCATAAACCGCTACGAGGCGACAACATCCAATACCAATATCACACCCCTCACAGAGGCTACCATGACAACTGTGTGGCGAACGACTCAACGCTCACACCACCAATTCAACAACAACTCGGGGGTTAACACTCTAACGAGAGCACGAACATCACACATATATTCCCGGACCACAAATAGGAATGATAGGTTTTGAAAACGAAAACCATCTTTTGAAAATAACTTGCAAGCACCAGTTGATCTTGAGTATCATATATCAAAAAGTAGTACAAACATCGTCATCGAGACTTTAAAAAAAATCATCTTGCGTTTAATAAAACAATGAAGACACCTTTCGTTAAATTAAAACTTTTCAGCTATATTCGACCTTCGGGTCTAAGCGAATGCGTTTCTAAATCATTAGAAATATCTCAAAATATTTTGATCCTCAAGGTAGAATAATTTTGAAACATAGCGTGGCACTAGTAGGCATCTTGAAACCTTTGTGAGAAAATAATTCATTTTAAAAGTACGTCTCGACGTTTATTTTCTAAGATACTCAAGGTTTTTCAGAAGTACAATAGGCCAAAATGCCCAAAATTCGCACGTATCAACATTCACTTAAACACATCATATCACACGCATCACATCGCTCAAAATCACGACAGTGATATACAATCCTTAGGATATGATTAACAACATCGTTAAAACAACAATCGGTTTATCAAAACTGGATGGAAAACGATATCAAGAACAAAACTCCAAAAAGTCAACTCTAGGGATTCAAGAAAATACCTAGATTCGGCGAGGAACAATGGATTAGATGATGTTAAAAATCATCTAGGATACTCCAAACACCTTTGGATGGAAGAAAAATCAGCCCAAATGCGAAATCGAGTCGCTACGTCTCAAACTCATGGAGGAAAAAGAAGAAATGAAGAAAAATGCAACTTCTAGACTGGTGTCCGGTATTTATCTTTGGACCTGATTAGCGTGCGCTAATCATTAAGGTTAGCGTGCGCTATCGCGGCATCAAACAAAACTCGACCAAAAATACACCGTTAGCGTCGCTAACCCCAAGTGTTAGCGTGCGCTAAGTACCAGAACCAGTCCGGTAGCTCTGGGCCTGACTACCGTGTAGCGTGCGCTATCCTCCCCTTAGCGTGCTACCAACGCACTCTTGCGCGCTAGCCGCAAAGCGTAGCGTGCGCTAACGACCCGAGAGAGACAACAACGAACATATCGGAAAAATTACAACATTCCAAAAAGCGATGAATTTAAAACCACATACTCAAATGGCAACCGAGTGCCAATTCAATCAAATGCATCTCGTGGTATCAAGTTTAAGCACACAGCAAAGTCATTCATCGGAGTTTCTCACAAACTCTACCGTCGGTACCTTTTCGAAACCCATCAAGGTTTACAACTTTCACAACATACCACCCCACCCGGTGGTTCAAAGATAAAACAATAATGTGTACAGTTCTATACACATACTATGTGCCACGAATATTAAACACAACTATATTACACAATACTAGGTAAATAAAATTATGCACCGTAATTAACTCACTAAGATAAAAAATCGAGATACACAGGTATTACGCATAAAAAAAGGAGACTTACATCCACAGGTCGCACGGAGGTGACGGTCGCCCACGATACTAATCTCGTCCGACAACATAACCGACACGTTGTGACTACGCACAACTCAACTTGTCACCTAACGACTCGAACGACAAGACAACACATTACTCGACAAATCACGACTTGACTCGACCCGACAGCCTAGGTTTCCGCAACCTAAGCTCTGATACCATAATTGTAACATCCCCAAAACCGTATGGGAATATTACACGCCGTAAACCCTTTCCGCAAGGATCTACCAGGCTAAACGTCCATAAACAACCAAATGCTTGCGGCCAGGTCAAACAATATAATAATACGAGGCCGTTAAGGTCACTTACACATAAACACACGAGACCGATGAGGTCACACAACTCTATCAACAAGGTGACTAACAACATTACCCACGCGAGGGTGAAATACATTACATCGGTCGACTGACATCAACTCTCACAACACAACGAAAATAAAACAACTCTCGACTCATGATTAGTATCGCAGCTCGTCATCCTCTTGTGCCAATCCTGTGACTGCTCCCCGAATGCATGTACACAGGGCCTTAAGCAGACATCCACCCCGAATACTCGGGGTTAGTAAACTCCACTGTTTTACTAGTGCAAGTATCAAACCATACGAAATGTAACAAGCAAAAAGCAACTACGAATTTAATACGGAAATCCATTATCAAAATGTTCTAGAAGTTTTAGAATTTGAACTCAAGTAAGAGATATTTGAAAAGGAACACATCATCTCGGGGATTTTTAAAGCGAGAAAATCTTTTGGACCTCGAGTCCCAATTTACAAAACCTTTTCGTAAACAAAAGTGCCATAGACCGATTCTCGTATAAAGCATACTAAATAATATATCATTATGATTCCTAGATCCATATTTAAAATTTTACAAGAACAATCAATGATACACGATCACCGTTCGTACACATCATGTCGAACTCAGGAGGCCTCGACGGACCTTACCCGGACCACACACCTTTGTTCTTACACATCATGTACCGAACTCGGAGGCCTCGACGGACCTTACCGGACCACACACCTTTGTTCGTACACATCATGTACCGAACTCGGAGGCCTCAACGGACCCTACCGGCCACACACACGTTCGTACACATCATGTACCGAACTCGGAGGCCTCAACGGACCTACCCGGCCACAACATCGTTCGTACACATCATGTACCGAACTCCAGAGGCCTCGTCGGACCCTACGGATCACACACCTTGTCGTACACGTCATGTACGGACTCCGGAGCCTCGTCGGACCACTACTGGTTCACACACTTTGTTCGTACACATCATGTACCGAACTCCAGAGGCCTCGTCAGACCCTACCTGGATCACACACACATCGACTCGACACAATTCGTAATCATTAAATGTCAAGTCATTCCACATTACGCCGAAATGTACAATCAAGCATGTAAACCAAAACAACACAAACATCATGATCATCACAACGACTCTTAACCAACACAACACACATTCGGTACACAATATATTGAACAAACACGTGTACAACCATCTCATATGTACATCGCAATCCTGCACAAATGGCACAACGCCTAACATGTATACCAATATATCACTATTATCACAAAGCCTTCAAATTTCGGAAAACCCAACCAACTCAAACGGAACATATTTACGGAGGCAAGCAAAATCATCATACATGTCATACGTAATTACTATTCACAAGATACAAGTCGTATAATAAGATACTTGCCTTGAATTATTGACGACGCAACGAACAGAAAGGAAAGTCACCGACGAACGCTAGGAACCAACGAAACCGAACCTAACGATTCGAAGAATACAATCACAACCATTTCTAAATGAATACGGAATCGGAATACACCCGAAAACCCGCCTACGATTCATGTATATTCGCATATAAACAACAACGAGGGCGGACCACAACCAAACCCTTTCGATTCCGTAAAAATCACGAAATATACCATGAATCCGTAGGGAAACTAAGAATACCAACAAGATTAATCATATTCATCATGAATTAATCGACAAAACGGAACGAATCGGACAAAAACGCGAAAACCCCCAAATCTACCCAAAAGTAGGGTTCTAAAGATCTAACCTTGATTCGCTGGATCGAAGGATGTTATAGGATGATTGATCGGTGATATAAACTCAAAAACTTCATGGATTTGTTGTCCAACAACATGGTTTCGTCTCCTCCAAAACCCCAGCCTCGGACCGAAGGGAAATGAAATGAAAAATGACTGAAAAAGTCGCTGGTCTGTCATTTATATACTGGGCCGGAACTAGCGTGCGCTAGCCTTCCCGGCCTAGCGTGCGCTATCGGCCAGTATCGGCCGAGCACTCTCGGCCATGGCCCGCATGACCCGGCACCACCGACACCCCGCCGACCATGACTCGACCGCGACTCCCGCTAGCGTGCGCTACGGCCGGAAGCTCGCTTGGTCCAAAGAGCCACCGGACTAACAAACTCGGCCCGTAACGTCGCTAGTCGGCGGCCGACAGGCGCTACCCTGCCGGTTAGCGTGCGCCACGACCGGCGATGGCGTGCGCTACCCGCCGATCCCGACCGAGTCCGTAACCTCGTAATCCTCTCGCCCGGGCCCGAGAAGCGTCTGGCCGGTGACTCGGCAGCGTGCGCTACACTACCGAAGCTAGCGCGCAGCGGCCCCGGCCGTAGAGTGCGCTACGCGGTTCTGTCTTGCTGCTTTCGGCGGTGCCCAAGACTTCCGACAATGCCGCACCGGTCCGGCCACCGCCACCCGCCACGACCCGACGCCTCGATTTCAAAACGCAGGCGGACACGACGAAAAGTTCGCGGACGACATCAACAACTCGAAATGAAAACGTAATACCATAATTAATCATACGCGACCAAGAAACGGGTCGAGATAACAATTACAGATACGGATACCCGTAACTTTCAAGAAATTACAAAATGGCCCAAAACGCCCGGAAATCACGATACGTGATCGAATAACCAAACCGAAGTTCACAACACGTCTAACAAAGTTAAACGGACTTGCGGGAAACTCGAAACAGCAGTTTCGGACGAGATTCGCAAGAATCGAACTCAAGTGCGGAAAAGTCGCTAAAAAGCACGGAACTCAACAAAACAACACCGAAACGAACTCGGATGACAAAAAGTGTAGAATTAATCATTCTCAGAATGACGAAACGGTCATGAGCGAGTCGTCAAAACGGACTCCGGCCGAAAAAAGAAATTTACCGAAAATCGAAAATTGCGGATATTACAGATACGACGAGAACTCGATTTTCGGAAATTCTCATAGGGGTTAGCACACCGGAAATGGGGGAAAATTGGGTCGATCCATTTTCTTGATATTTTTTCATGATTTGTCCCTATGTGTTTATAAAATTTGACACGCTTTTATTTGGGGTTGTTCGGACCCGAATCGGAGCTGATATGATGAGAACTCGATTTTCAGAAAATTGTCATAGTGGTTAGTACACGGAAAATGGGAGAAAATTGAGTCGGACTGTTTTCTTCATTTTTCCACAATTTGTCCCTATGGGTTTATAAAATTTGACACGCTTTTATTTGGGGTTGTTCGGACCCAAATCGGAGCTGATGCGATGAGAACTCGGTTTTCAGAAAATTCTCATAGTAGTTAGCACACTGAAAATGTGAGAAAATTGAGTCGGTCCATTTTCTTCATTTTTCCACAATTTGTCCCTATGGGTTTATAAAATTTGACACGCTTTTATTTGGGGTTGTGCGGACCCGAATCGGACCTGATGTGATGAGAACTCGGTTTTCGGAAAATCCTCATAAGGGCTAGTACACCGAAAATGGGAGAAAATTGAGTCGGGCCGTTTTCTTGACATTTTTTCATGATTTGTCCCTATGGGTTTTTAAAATTTGACACGCTTTTATTTGGGGTTGTTCGGATCCGAATCGGAGCTGATGCGATGAGAAGTCGGTTTTCAGAAAATTCTCATAGTGGTTAGTACACGGAAAATGGGAGAAAATCGAGTCAGACTATTTCTTCATTTTTCCATAATTTGTCTCTATGGGTTTATAAAATTTGACACGCTTTTATTTGGGGTTGTTCGGACCAGATCGAGCCAAACGATGAGAACTCGATTTTCAGAAAATTCTCATAGGGGCTAGTACACCGAAAATGGGAGAAAATTGAGTCGGGCCGTTTTCTTGATATTTTTTCATGATTTGTCCCTATGGGTTTATAAAATTTGACACGCTTTTATTTGGGGTTGTTCAGATTCGAATCGGAGCTGATGTGATGAGAACTCGGTTTTCAGAAAATTCTCATAGTGGTTAGTACACGGAAAATGGGAGAAAATCGAGTCGGACTATTTTCTTCATTTTTCCACAATTTGTCCCTATGGGTTTATAAAATTTGACACGCTTTTATTTGGGGTTGTTCGGACTCGAATCGGAGCTGATGCCATGAGAACTCGGTTTTCAGAAAATTCTCATGGTGGTTATTACACGGAAAATGGGAGAAATTTGAGTCGGTCCAGTTTCTTCATTTTTCCACAATTTGTCCCTATGGGTTTATAAAATTTGACACGCTTTTATTTGGGGTTGTGCGGACCCGAATCGGAGCTGATATGATGAGAACTCGGTTTTCGGAAAATCCTCATAAGGGCTAGTACACCGAAAATGGGAGAAAATTGAGTCGGGCTGTTTTCTTGATATTTTTTCATGATTTGTCCCTATGGGTTTTTAAAATTTGACACGCTTTTATTTGGGGTTGTTCGGATCCGAATCGGAGCTGATGCGATGAGAACTCGGTTTTCAGAAAATTCTCATAGTGGTTAGTACACGGAAAATGGGAGAAAATCGAGTCAGACTGTTTCTTCATTTTTCCATAATTTGTCTCTATGGGTTTATAAAATTTGACACGCTTTTATTTGGGGTTGTTCGGACCCGAATCGGAGCTGATACGATGAGAACTCGATTTTCGGAAAATTCTCATAGGGGTTAGCACACCGAAAATGGGAGAAAATTGGGTCGGGCCGTTTTCTTGATATTTTTTCATAATTTGTCCCTATGGGTTTTTAAAATTTGACACGCTTTTATTTGGGGTTGTTCGGACCCGAATCGGAGCTGATATGATGAGAACCCGGTTTTCGGAAAATCCTCATAAGGGTTAGTACACCGGAAATGGGAGAAAATTGAGTCGGACCGTTTTCTTGATATTTTTTCATGATTTGTCCCTATGGGTTTTTAAAATTTGACACGCTTTTATTTGGTGTTGTTCGGATCCGAATCGGAGCTGATGCGATGAGAACTCGGTTTTCAGAAAATTCTCATAGTGGTTAGTACACGGAAAATGGGAGAAAATAGAGTCAGACTGTTTCTTCATTTTTCCATAATTTATCTCTATGGGTTTATAAAATTTGACACGCTTTTATTTGGGGTTGTTCGGACCCGAATCGGAGCTGATACGATGAGAACTCGATTTTCGGAAAATTCTCATAGGGGTTAGCACACCGAAAATGGGAGAAAATTGGATCGGGCCGTTTTCTTGATATTTTTTCATAATTTGTCCCTATGGGTTTATAAAATTTGACATGCTTTTATTTGGGGTTGTTCGGATTCGAATCGGAGCTGATGCGATGAGAACTCGGTTTTCAGAAAATTCTCATAGTGGTTAGTAGACGAAAAAAGGGAGAAAATCGAGTCGGACTGTTTCTTCATTTTTCCACAATTTGTCTCTATGGGTTTATAAAATTTGACACGCTTTTATTTGTGGTTGTTCGGACCCGAATCGGAGCTGATACGATGAGAACTCGATTTTCTGAAAATTCTCATAGGGGTTAGTGTAATATCCGCAATTTTCGATTTTCGGTAAATTTCTTTTTCAGCCGGAGTCCGTTTTGACGACTCGCTCATGACCGTTTCGTCATTTCGAGAATGATTAATTCTGCACTTTTTGTCATCCGAGTTCGTTTCAGTATCGTTTTGTTGAATTCCGAGCTTTTTAGCGACTTTTCCGCAC
>JAWKAU010000829.1:0-32000 GCA_033398695.1 Orobanche coerulescens
GAGAACTCGGTTTTCAGAAAATTCTCATATTTGTTAGTAGACTAAAATATGGTGAAATTAGAGTCTGACTGTTTCTTCATTTTTCCACAATTTGTCTCTATGGGTTTATAAAATTTGACACGCTTTTATTTGTGGTTGTTCGGACCCGAATCGGAGCTGATACGATGAGAACTCGATTTTGGAAAATTCTCATAGGGTTAGGACAGAAAATGGGAGAAAATTGAGTCGGTCCATTTTCTTGATATTTTTTCATGATTTGTCCCTATGTGTTTATAAAATTTGACACGCTTTTATTTGGGGTTGTTCGGACCCGAATCGGAGCTGATATGATGAGAACTCGGTTTTCAGAAAATTCTCATAGTGGTTAGTACACGGAAAATGGGAGAAAATCGAGTCGGACTGTTTTCTTCATTTTTCCACAATTTGTTCCTATGGGTTTATAAAATTTGACACGCTTTTATTTGGGTTGTTCGGACCCGAATCGGAGCTGATGCGATGAGAACTCGGTTTTCAGAAAATTCTCATAGTGGTTAGTACACGGAAAATGGGAGAAAATTGAGTCGGTCCAGTTTCTTCATTTTTCCACAATTTGTCCCTATGGGTTTATAAAATTTGACACGCTTTTATTTGGGGTTGTTCGGATTCGAATCGGAGCTGATGCGATGAGAACTCAGTTTTCAGAAAATTCTCATAGTGGTTAGTACACGGAAAATGGGAGAAAATAGAGTCAGACTGTTTCTTCATTTTTTCCATAATTTGTCTTTATGGATTTATAAAATTTGACATGCTTTTATTTGGGGTTGTTCGGACCCGAATCGGAGCTGATACGATGAGAACTCGATTTTCGGAAAATTCTCATTGGGGTTAGCACACTGAAAATGGGAGAAAATTGGGTTGGGCCGTTTTCTTGATATTTTTTCTTAATTTATCCCTATGGGTTTATAAAATTTGATACGCTTTTATTTGGGGTTGTTCGGATTCGAATCGGAGCTGATGCGATGAGAACTCGATTTTTAGAAAATTCTCATAGTGGTTAGTACACGGAAAATGGGAGAAAATCGAGTTAGACTGTTTCTTCATTTTTCCATAATTTGTCTCTATGGGTTTATAAAATTTGACACGCTTTTATTTGGGGTTGTTCGGACCCGAATCGGAGCTGATACGATGAGAACTCGATTTTCGGAAAATTCTCATAGGGGTCAGTACACCGAAAATGGGAGAAAATTGAGCCGGTCTATTTTCTTGATATTTTTTCATGATTTGTCCCTATGTGTTTATAAAATTTGACACGCTTTTATTTGGGGTTGTTCGGACCCGAATCGGAGCTGATATGATGAGAACTCGGTTTTCAGAAAATTCTCATAGTGGTTAGTACACGGAAAATGGGAGAAAATTGAGTCGGTCCAGTTTCTTCATTTTTCCACAATTTGTCCCTATGGGTTTATAAAATTTGACACGCTTTTATTTGGGGTTGTGCGGACCCGAATTGGAGCTGATATGATGAGAACTCGGTTTTCGGAAAATCCTCATAAGGGCTAGCACACTGAAAATGGGAGAAAATTGGGTCGGGCCGTTTTCTTGATATTTTTTCTTAATTTGTCCCTATGGGTTTATAAAATTTGACACGCTTTTATTTGGGGTTGTTCAGATTCGAATCGGAGCTGAGGCGATGAGAACTCGATTTTTAGAAAATTCTCATAGTGGTTAGTACACCGAAAATGGGAGAAAATTGAGTCGGTCCAGTTTCTTCATTTTTCCACAATTTGTCTCTATGGGTTTATAAAATTTGACACGCTTTTATTTGGGGTTATTCGGACCCGAATCGGAGCTGATACGATGAGAACTCGATTTTCGGAAAATTCTCATAGGGGTTAGTACACCGAAAATGGGAGAAAATTGAGTCGGTCCATTTTCTTGATATTTTTTCATGATTTGTCCCTATGTGTTTATAAAATTTGACACGCTTTTATTTGGGGTTGTTCAGACCCGAATCGGAGCTGATATGATGAGAACTCGGTTTTCAGAAAATTCTCATAGTGGTTAGTACACGGAAAATGGGAGAAAATCGAGTCGGACTGTTTTCTTTATTTTTCCACAATTTGTCCCTATGTGTTTATAAAATTTGACACGCTTTTATTTGGGGTTGTTCGGACCCGAATCGGAGCTGATGCGATGAGAACTCGGTTTTCAGAAAATTCTCATAGTGGTTAGTACACGGAAAATGGGAGAAAATTGAGTCGGTCCAGTTTCTTCATTTTTCCACAATTTGTCCCTATGGGTTTATAAAATTTGACACGCTTTTATTTGGGGTTGTTCGGATTCGAATCGGAGCTGATGCGATGAGAACTCGGTTTTCAGAAAATTCTCATAGTGGTTAGTACACCAAAAATGGGAGAAAATCGAGTCGGACTGTTTCTTCATTTTTCCACAATTTGTCTCTATGGGTTTATAAAATTTGACACGCTTTTATTTGTGGTTGTTCGGACCCGAATCGGAGCTGATACGATGAGAACTCGATTTTCGGAAAATTCTCATAGGGGTTAGTACACCGAAAATAGGAGAAAATTGAGTCGGTCCATTTTCTTGATATTTTTCTTAATTTGTCCCTATGCGTTTATAAAATTTGACATGCTTTTATTTGGGGTTGTTCGGATTCGAATCGGAGCTGATGCGATGAGAACTCGATTTTTAGAAAATTCTCATAGTGGTTAGTACACGGAAAATGAGAGAAAATCGAGTCAGACTGTTTTCTTCATTTTTCCACAATTTGTCTCTATGGGTTTATAAAATTTGACACGCTTTTATTTGGGGTTGTTCGGACCCGAATTGGAGCTGATACGATGAGAACTCGATTTTCGGAAAATTCTCATAGGGGGTTAGTACACCGAAAATGGGAGAAAATTGAGTCGGTCTATTTTCTTGATATTTTTTCATGATTTGTCCCTATGTGTTTATAAAATTTGACACGCTTTTATTTGGGGTTGTTCGGACCCGAATCGGAGCTGATATGATGAGAACTCGGTTTTCAGAAAATTCTCATAGTGGTTAGTACACGGAAAATGGGAGAAAATCGAGTCGGTCCAGTTTCTTCATTTTTCCACAATTTGTCCCTATGGGTTTATAAAATTTGACACGCTTTTATTTGGGGTGGTGCGTACCCGAATCGGAGCGGATCTGATGATAACGCGTTTTGAAAATCCTCATAAGGGCTAGTACGAAAATGGGAGAAAATTGAGTCGGTCCGTTTTCTTGATATTTTTCATGATTTGTCCCTATGGGTTTATAAAATTTGACACGCTTTTATTTGGGGTTGTTCGGATCCGAATCGGAGCCGATGCGATGAGAACTCGGTTTTGAAAATTCTCATAGTGGTTAGTACACGGAAAATGGGAGAAAATTGAGTCGGTCGCTTTCTTCATTTTTCCACAATTTGTCTTTATGGGTTTATAAAATTTGACACGCTTTTATTTGGGGTTGTGCGGACCGAATTGGGTGATATGATGAGAACTTCGGTTTTGGAGAATCCTCATAAGGGCTAGCACATGAAAATGGGAGAAAATTGGGTCGGGCCGTTTTCTTGATATTTTTTCTTAATTTGTCCCTATGGGTTTATAAAATTTGACACGCTTTTATTTGGGGTTGTTCGGATTCGAATCGGAGCTGAGGCGATGAGAACTCGATTTTTAGAAAATTCTCATAGTGGTTAGTACACCGAAAATGGGAGAAAATTGAGTCGGTCCAGTTTCTTCATTTTTCCACAATTTGTCTCTATGGGTTTATAAAATTTGACACGCTTTTATTTGGCGTTGTTCGGACCCGAATCGGAGCTGATACGATGAGAACTCGATTTTCGGAAAATTCTCATAGGGGTTAGTACACCGAAAATGGGAGAAAATTGAGTCGGTCTATTTTCTTGTTATTTTTTCATGATTTGTCCCTATGTGTTTATAAAATTTGACACGCTTTTATTTGGGGTTGTTCGGACCCGAATCGGAGCTGATATGATGAGAACTCGGTTTTCAGAAAATTCTCATAGTGGTTAGTACGGAAAATGGGAGAAAATTGAGTCGGTCCAGTTTCTTCATTTTTCCACAATTTGTCCCTATGGGTTTATAAAATTTGAAACGCTTTTATTTGGGGTTGTGCGGACCCGAATCGGAGCTGATATGATGAGAACTCGGTTTTCGGAAAATCTTCATAAGGGCTAGTACACCGAAAATTGGAGAAAATTGAGTCGGGCCGTTTTCTTGATATTTTTTCATGATTTGTCCCTATGGGTTTTTAAAATTTGACACGCTTTTATTTGGGGTTGTTCGGATCCGAATCGGAGCTGATGCGGTGAGAACTCGGTTTTCAGAAAATTCTCATAGTGGTTAGTACACGGAAAATGGGAGAAAATTGAGTCGGTCCAGTTTCTTCATTTTTCCACAATTTGTCCCTATGGGTTTATAAAATTTGACACGCTTTTATTTGGGGTTTTGCGGACCCGAATTGGAGCTGATATGATGAGAACTCGATTTTCGGAAAATCCTCATAAGGGCTAGCACACTGAAAATGGGAGAAAATTGGGTCGGGCCGTTTTCTTGATATTTTTTCTTAATTTGTCCCTATGAGTTTATAAAATTTGACACGCTTTTATTTGGGGTTGTTCGGATTCGAATCGGAGCTGAGGCGATGAGAACTCGATTTTTAGAAAATTCTCATAGTGGTTAGTACACGACAATGGGAGACAATTGAGTCGGTCCAGTTTCTTCATTTTTCCACAATTTGTCTCTATGGGTTTATAAAATTTGACACGCTTTTATTTGGCGTTGTTCGGACCCGAATCGGAGCTGATACGATGAGAACTCGATTTTCGGAAAATTCTCATAGGGGTTAGTACACCGAAAATGGGAGAAAATTGAGTCGGTCTATTTTCTTGTTATTTTTTCATGATTTGTCCCTATTTGTTTATAAAATTTGACACGCTTTTATTTGGGGTTGTTCGGACCGAATCGGGTGATATGATGAGAACTCGGTTTTCAGAAAATTCTCATAGTGGTTAGTACACGGAAAATGGGAGAAAATTGAGTCGGTCCAGTTTCTTCATTTTTCCACAATTTGTCCCTATGGGTTTATAAAATTTGAAAGGCTTTTATTTGGGGTTGTGAGGACCCGAATCGGAGCTGATCTGATGAGAACTTCGGTTTTGGAAAATCTTCATAAGGGCTAGTACACGAAAATGGGAGAAAATTGAGTCGGGCCGTTTTCTTGATTTTTTCATGATTTGTCCCTATGGGTTTTTAAAATTTGACACGCTTTTATTTGGGGTTGTTCGGATCCGAATCGGAGCTGATGCGGTGAGAACTCGGTTTTCAGAAAATTCTTATAGTGGTTAGTACACGAAAAATGGGAGAAAATTGAGTCGGTCCAGTTTCTTCATTTTTCCACAATTTGTCCCTATGGGTTTATAAAATTTGACACGCTTTTATTTGGGGTTGTGCGGACCCGAATTGGAGCTGATATGATGAGAACTCGATTTTGGAAAATCCTCATAAGGGCTAGCACCGAAAATGGGAGAAAATTGGGTCGGGCCGTTTTCTTGATATTTTTCTTAATTTGTCCCTATGAGTTTATAAAATTTGACACGCTTTTATTTGGGGTTGTTCGGATTCGAATCGGAGGTGAGGCGATGAGAACTCGATTTTAGAAAATTCTCATAGTGGTTAGTACACCGAAAATGGGAGAAAATTGAGTCGGTCGCTTTCTTCATTTTTCCACAATTTGTCCCTATGGGTTTATAAAATTTGACACGCTTTTATTTGGGGTTGTGCGGACCGAATCGGAGCCGATATGATGAGAACTCGATTTTGGAAAATCCTCATAAGGGCTAGTACACGAAAATGGGAGAAAATTGAGTCGGGCTATTTTCTTGATATTTTTCATGATTTGTCCCTATGGGTTTATAAAATTTGACACGCTTTTATTTGGGGTTGTTCGGATCGAATCGGAGCCGATGCGATGAGAACTCGGTTTTGAAAATTCTCATAGTGGTTAGTACACGGAAAATGGGAGAAAATTGAGTCGGTCAGTTTCTTCATTTTCCACAATTTGTCCCTATGGGTTTATAAAATTTGACACGCCTTTATTTGGGGTTGTGCGGACCGAATCGAGCCGATATGATGAGAACTCGGTTTTCGAAAAATCCTCATAAGGGCTAGTACACCGAAAATGGGAGAAAATTGAGTCGGGCCGTTTTCTTGATATTTTTTCATGATTTGTCCCTATGGGTTTATAAAATTTGACACGCTTTTATTTGGGGTTGTTCGGATTCGAATCGGAGCTGATGCGATGAGAACTCGGTTTTCAGAAAATTCTCATAGTGGTTAGTACACGGAAAATGGGAGAAAATTGAGTCGGTCCAGTTTCTTCATTTTTCCACAATTTGTCCCTATGGGTTTATAAAATTTGACACGCTTTTATTTGGGGTTGTGCGGACCTGAATCGGAGCTGATATGATGAGAACTCGGTTTTCGGAAAATCCTCATAAGGGCTAGTACACCGAAAATGGGAGAAAATTGAGTCGTGCGGTGTTCTTGATATTTTTCATGATTTGTCCCTATGGGTTTATAAAATTTGACACGCTTTTATTTGGGGTTGTTCGGATCCGAATCGGAGCCGATGCGGTGAGAACTCGGTTTTCAGAAAATTCTCATAGTGGTTAGTACACGGAAAATGGGAGAAAATTGAGTCGGTCCAGTTTCTTCATTTTTCCACAATTTGTCCCTATGGGTTTATAAAATTTGACACGCTTTTATTTGGGGTTTTGCGGACCCGAATTGGAGCTGATATGATGAGAACTCGATTTTCGGAAAATCCTCATAAGGGCTAGCACACTGAAAATGGGAGAAAATTGGGTCGGGCCGTTTTCTTGATATTTTTTCTTAATTTGTCCCTATGAGTTTATAAAATTTGACACGCTTTTATTTGGGGTTGTTCGGATTCGAATCGGAGCTGAGGCGATGAGAACTCGATTTTTAGAAAATTCTCATAGTGGTTAGTACACCGAAAATGGGAGAAAATTGAGTCGGTCCAGTTTCTTCATTTTTCCACAATTTGTCCCTATGGGTTTATAAAATTTGACACGCTTTTATTTGGGGTTGTGCGGACCCGAATCGGAGCTGATATGATGAGAACTCGTTTTTCGGAAAATCCTCATAAGGGCTAGTACACCGAAAATGGGAGAAAATTGAGTCGGGCCGTTTTCTTGATATTTTTTCATGATTTGTCCCTATGGGTTTTTAAAATTTGACACGCTTTTATTTGGGGTTGTTCGGATCCGAATCGGAGCTGATGCGATGAGAACTCGGTTTTCAGAAAATTCTCATAGTGGTTAGTACACGGAAAATGGGAGAAAATTGAGTCGGTCCAGTTTCTTCATTTTTCCACAATTTGTCCCTATGGGTTTATAAAATTTGACACGCCTTTATTTGGGGTTGTGCGGACCCGAATTGGAGCTGATATGATGAGAACTCGGTTTTCGGAGAATCCTCATAAGGGCTAGCACACTGAAAATGGGAGAAAATTGGGTCGGGCCGTTTTCTTGATATTTTTTCTTAATTTGTCCCTATGGGTTTATAAAATTTGACACGCTTTTATTTGGGGTTGTTCGGATTCGAATCGGAGCTGAGGCGATGAGAACTCGATTTTTAGAAAATTCTCATAGTGGTTAGTACACCGAAAATGGGAGAAAATTGAGTCGGTCCAGTTTCTTCATTTTTCCACAATTTGTCCCTATGGGTTTATAAAATTTGACACGCTTTTATTTGGGGTTGTGCGGACCCGAATCGGAGCTGATACGATGAGAACTCGATTTTCGGAAAATTCTCATAGGGGTTAGTACACCGAAAATGGGAGAAAATTGAGTCGGTCTATTTTCTTGTTATTTTTTCATAATTTGTCCCTATGTGTTTATAAAATTTGACACGCTTTTATTTGGGGTTGTTCGGACCCGAATCGGAGCTGATATGATGAGAACTCGATTTTTAGAAAATTCTCATAGTGGTTAGTACACCGAAAATGGGAGAAAATTGAGTCGGTCCAGTTTCTTCATTTTTCCACAATTTGTCCCTATGGGTTTATAAAATTTGAAACGCTTTTATTTGGGGTTGTGCGGACCCGAATCGGAGCTGATATGATGAGAACTCGTTTTTCGGAAAATCTTCATAAGGGCTAGTACACCGAAAATGGGAGAAAATTGAGTCGGGCCGTTTTCTTGATATTTTTTCATGATTTGTCCCTATGGGTTTTTAAAATTTGACACGCTTTTATTTGGGGTTGTTCGGATCCGAATCGGAGCTGATGCGATGAGAACTCGGTTTTCAGAAAATTCTCATAGTGGTTAGTACACGGAAAATGGGAGAAAATTGAGTCGGTCCAGTTTCTTCATTTTTCCACAATTTGTCCCTATGGGTTTATAAAATTTGACACGCTTTTATTTGGGGTTGTGCGGACCCGAATTGGAGCTGATATGATGAGAACTCGGTTTTCGGAGAATCCTCATAAGGGCTAGCACACTGAAAATGGGAGAAAATTGGGTCGGCCGTTTTCTTGATATTTTTTCTTAATTTGTCCCTATGAGTTTATAAAATTTGACACGCTTTTATTTGGGGTTGTTCGGATTCGAATCGGAGCTGAGGCGATGAGAACTCGATTTTTAGAAAATTCTCATAGTGGTTAGTACACCGAAAATGGGAGAAAATTGAGTCGGTCCAGTTTCTTCATTTTTCCACAATTTGTCTCTATGGGTTTATAAAATTTGACACGCTTTTATTTGGGGTTGTTCGGACCCGAATCGGAGCTGATGCGATGAGAACTCATTTTTCAGAAAATTCTCATAGTGGTTAGTACACGGAAAATGGGAGAAAATTGAGTCGGTCCAGTTTCTTCATTTTTCCACAATTTGTCCCTATGGGTTTATAAAATTTGACACGCTTTTATTTGGGGTTGTTCGGATTCGAATCGGAGCTGATGCGATGAGAACTCAGTTTTCAGAAAATTCTCATAGTGGTTAGTACACGGAAAATGGGAGAAAATAGAGTCAGACTGTTTCTTCATTTTTCCATAATTTGTCTCTATGGGTTTATAAAATTTGACATGCTTTTATTTGGGGTTGTTCGGACCCGAATCGGAGCTGATACGATGAGAACTCGATTTTCGGAAAATTCTCATAGGGGTTAGCACACTGAAAATGGGAGAAAATTGGGTCGGGCCGTTTTCTTGATATTTTTTCTTAATTTGTCCCTATGGGTTTATAAAATTTGACACGCTTTTATTTGGGGTTGTTCGGATTCGAATCGGAGCTGATGCGATGAGAACTCGATTTTTAGAAAATTCTCATAGTGGTTAGTACACGGAAAATGGAAGAAAATCGAGTCAGACTGTTTCTTCATTTTTCCATAATTTGTCTCTATGGGTTTATAAAATTTGACACGCTTTTATTTGGGGTTGTTCGGACCCGAATCGGAGCTGATACGATGAGAACTCGATTTTCGGAAAATTCTCATAGGGGTTAGTACACCGAAAATGGGAGAAAATTGAGTCGGGCCGTTTTCTTGATATTTTTTCATGATTTGTCCCTATGTGTTTATAAATTTTGACATGCTTTTATTTGGGGTTGTTCGGACCCGAATCGGAGCTGATATGATGAGAACTCGGTATTCAGAAAATTCTCATAGTGGTTAGTACACGGAAAATGGGAGAAAATTGAGTCGGTCCAGTTTCTTCATTTTTCCACAATTTGTCCCTATGGGTTTATAAAATTTGACACGCTTTTATTTGGGGTTGTGCGGACCCGAATCGGAGCTGATATGATGAGAACTCGGTTTTCGAAAAATCCTCATAAGGGCTAGTACACCGAAAATGGGAGAAAATTGAGTCGGGCCGTTTTCTTGATATTTTTTCATGATTTGTCCCTATGGGTTTTTAAAATTTGACACGCTTTTATTTGGGGTTGTTCGGATCCGAATCGGAGCTGATGCGATGAGAACTCGGTTTTCAGAAAATTCTCATAGTGGTTAGTACACGGAAAATGGGAGAAAATTGAGTCGGTCCAGTTTCTTCATTTTTCCACAATTTGTCCCTATGGGTTTATAAAATTTGACACGCTTTTTATTTGGGGTTGTTCGGACCCGAATCGGAGCTGATACGATGAGAACTCGGTTTTCGGAAAATCCTCATAAGGGCTAGCACACCGAAAATGGGAGAAAATTGGATCGGGCCGTTTTCTTGATATTTTTTCATAATTTGTCCCTATGGGTTTATAAAATTTGACATGCTTTTATTTGGGGTTGTTCGGATTCGAATCGGAGCTGATGCGATGAGAACTCGGTTTTCAGAAAATTCTCATAGTGGTTAGTAGACGAAAAAAGGGAGAAAATCGAGTCGGACTGTTTCTTCATTTTTCCACAATTTGTCTCTATGGGTTTATAAAATTTGACACGCTTCTATTTGTGGTTGTTCGGACCCGAATCGGAGCTGATACGATGAGAACTCGATTTTCGGAAAATTCTCATAGGGGTTAGGACACTGAAAATGGTAGAAAATTGAGTCGGTCCATTTTCTTGATATTTTTTCATGATTTGTCCCTATGTGTTTATAAAATTTGACACGCTTTTATTTGGGATTGTTCGGACCCGAATCGGAGCTGATATGATGAGAACTCGGTTTTCAGAAAATTCTCATAGTGGTTAGTACACGGAAAATGGGAGAAAATCGAGTCGGACTGTTTTCTTCATTTTTCCACAATTTGTCCCTATGGGTTTATAAAATTTGACACGCTTTTATTTGGGTTGTTCGGACCCGAATCGGAGCTGATGCGATGAGAACTCGGTTTTCAGAAAATTCTCATAGTGGTTAGTACACGGAAAATGGGAGAAAATTGAGTCGGTCCAGTTTCTTCATTTTTCCACAATTTGTCCCTATGGGTTTATAAAATTTGACACGCTTTTATTTGGGGTTGTTCGGATTCGAATCGGAGCTGATGCGATGAGAACTCGATTTTCAGAAAATTCTCATAGTGGTTAGTACACGAAAAATGGGAGAAAATAGAGTCAGACTGTTTCTTCATTTTTTCCATAATTTGTCTCTATGGGTTTATAAAATTTGACATGCTTTTATTTGGGGTTGTTCGGGCCCGAATCGGGTAATACGATGAGAACTCGATTTTCGGAAAATTCTCATTGGGGTTAGCACACTGAAAATGGGAGAAAATTGGGTCGGGCCGTTTTCTTGATATTTTTTCTTAATTTGTCCCTATGCGTTTATAAAATTTGATACGCTTTTATTTGGGGTTGTTCGGATTCGAATCGGAGCTGATGCGATGAGAACTCGATTTTTAGAAAATTCTCATAGTGGTTAGTACACGGAAAATGGGAGAAAATAGAGTCAGACTGTTTCTTCATTTTTCCATAATTTATCTCTATGGGTTTATAAAATTTGACACGCTTTTATTTGGGGTTGTTCGGACCCGAATCGGAGCTGATACGATGAGAACTCGATTTTCGGAAAATTCTCATAGGGGTTATGTAGCGACCACTTTTCTAAAATATAATTCTTCAAATTTTAAGAAGAATAAATAAAAATTTTGCAGCGGAAATACATTTCAAAAATACAAACTTAATAATTGCAAGTAATCTTCTCGAGTCATTGTTAAAACAAAACATACCTTGACATAAAAATAAAACAAATTGAACACTTGTTCATAAACATAGTTTGAAAGAAATAACATTAAATAAATAAACATCTAATCATAGGCTTGATCATCCCACTCTCGATCGCATGCCACATCGAGCTCCTCAACCTGAAAGGGGGTAAAATGGTGGGGTGAGCTTCCAACTCGCTCAGTGTGGAGAGTACGCAATATGTCTACGTTAATTACTAAATATATTAGCAAGTATAAACAACATGACTGATAAATTCTGATGCCCGTCGGCTGGCCGAAGGCTTTATGCACAATTAAGTGCTTCAGTGATTTGCACATTTAAGTGCTTCATCGATTGCACATTTAAGTGCTTCGATCGATTTGCACATTTAAGTGCTTCTGACTGATTTCACGTGCACATACGAGACAATATATAAAGCAATTAAAATAAACAAAAGCGTAATAAATCCCCACACCTGGATAAAATTGTAGTTCTGAACTTGAATGTGATGAAGATGCTTGACTCGACAATTCTAGGCCCGTAAATTCTTGTTATTATCTACAATTAATAATAATGGTAATCACTATTATTATAATTTATAAATATACAATAACTGGGAAAAAAAATATGAGGCATAGATTAAAATTGAATTATTAATATTAATGAATACAATTAATATTTTAAATGGCTTGGATTTATAATTATTGAAAAGCTGATTCAAGTAAACGTGAAGGAACTAAATATTTAAGGACTGAAATTGAAGCAATTATAAATATGATGGGGATATTTTGAGAGAATTGGAGACTGAATGGTTTGAAATAAAAATGCTAGAAAAAGAATTGGGGTCACTTTTGATAAGATTCAAAAGAGTGGGGCTGTGGTAGAAATTCAATGAAAATCAGGGTATAAAAACCCTAATCCCTAATTAATCGACCGCATTTCTATTCTTCTCGCCTGATTCTCACTTCATCTCCCTCGGCCGACATTTCTCACTTCTCCCTCGGTTCTCTCTCAACTCCTCTGCCAGAAATAATCGATCTCTCTCCAAAAAAAACACACACACACACACACACACTCACAAGACTTATACACACCAAAGTGTGATCGATTCATACAGATCAAAAAAAAAACAGAGATTAAACAAAAGGGCTTCGGCCCTTGTCCTCCGATGGACGGCGCAACCAAGAAAGATTTCGACGGGAAGTCACAGCAAGGAAATAGAGGTAAGGAACTGGTTCTTGATTGATGGCCTATTAAATTTTCTAGTTCGGATTGGACGTTGTATGGGGGTTCCGATATGGATTCGGCCATGAGTTCGGGCTGGATTTTAATTTTCAATTCTGGAAAAAGAGGTTGAGGGTTTTGGATTTTTGGTTAGGTTGTGAGTAAATTTGGGAAGTTTATGTCCAGGTTGGGGAAAGGTTACGGTGTATGGTAGAGTCGCGGTTGGCGGTCTGAAAGTCGGTGGCGGTGCTTTTGATTTTTGAACATGGGTTTGGGGTTCAAATTGGTGAATTCAGGCTCGGTGTTGAGTAGTTTTGTTAGGCCAAATATTACGGATGAGAGGATACACAGTAGTTGTATGGAATTTTGATTACCTTGTAAGTAAAGAATCTGCAAGTTTATATTAACAGGAAAGTACAACAGAGAATACAAGGTGATGGTTTGTAGAATTTTACCTTTATTGTAGAATTTCGAGTCTTGAAATTGGTAGAATATGGACTGCCGAGAAGAAGAGGTTGGTCGTGCGAACTCAAAACTGGGCTGAGGGTGTTAAAGTTTTACCTCCGTTAGATTAGACGGAGACTGGATGGAACCCAGCTAGAATCTGACCGGATAACGAACGTTTTGAGATCTGACCTCCTTGATTTCTTCGTTTCTTGTATTGTAAATTGTTTCTCTTCTCCTTAGTTGAAAAGTGAGTTGTGAATGGCAGATTTGTTGTTTAATTTTTTTTTTCTGTCGTGGGATATTTGCAGAGGTATTGTGTAGTGTATAGATCAATTATTGTTGGATAATAACTTGTATTTATAGGTATAGATTTTAAAGTGTTTTAGTTCAATTAGGATTGTATATGATATATCTCAAAGAAGTTTGGATGAATTGAGGAACTGTGATGAGAGGAACGATTGGGAGTTCTTAATTATGGTTAATTTAGTTTAATCATAGTTAGTTTAATTATAACACAATATTAAATATAATTGATACAGTAATAATAATGTTAATAATGGTAATAGTAATATTAAAAATATATAATATTATTATTTATCTTGTAAAAATTTTTGGGTAACAATTAATATTGTTTAAAATTTGACTCGGGCCTAGAAATGACGAGATGAGACACAATGAAATAAAGTGACGAGAGTTAATATGACATGGAATGAGATAGTGAATTAATTAATTTGACATGCGTCAAAATAAAATGAAATGAATTTGCATGAGAATGAGATGAATTTAATGACAAAATTATTCGGGCATTGATTTAATAAAATTGAACATGTTTTCTATAATTCACAATAAATGTATATGCGAAATCGGGGCGTTACAACCTACCCTCCTTTAACAAATTTTCGTCCTCGAAAATTAAGTTACGTACCTTGAAAAATGAATGTTGGATACTTAGAACGGATCTCCTCTTCACGTTCCCAAGTTGCCTCATTTGGTCCATGACGACCCCATTGAACTTTCACCAATTTAACCTCTTTATTCCGTAACTGATGTACCTTACGCTCCAAAATAGCTGTAGGCACCTCCTCATAAGTCAGGTTCTTGGCTACATGTAACTCTTTGAAATTGCATACGTGACTAGGATCATGTATGTACTTTCTCAGCATGGAGACGTGAAAGACATTGTGCACTCCTGATAACTCCAACGGCAGTGCCAAACGATAAGCAAGGTCACCAACACGACCCAAAATCTCAAAAGGCCCGATATAACGAGGCTGTAGCTTTCCCTTTCTACCGAATCGTATCACTCCTTTCATAGGCGCTACCTTCAAGAACACTTTCTCTCCAATCTCAAATTGGATATCTTTCCTTCGTTTATCAGCATAAGCCTTCTGCCGATCCTGGGCAGTCTTAATTCTGCTTCTGATCTCGGCTATTTTCTCTACAGTCTGCTCGATCAATTCTGGACCCAAAATTTTTCCTTCCCCAACCTCACTCCAATAAAGAGGCGATCGACATTTCCTTCCGTAGAGAGCCTCATACGGGGCCATTTGTATAGTTGCTTGGTAACTATTGTTATAAGCGAACTCTACTAACGGCAAAATATTCTCCCAATTATCACCAATATCAAGAACACATGCCCTCAACAAATCTTCAAGTGTCTTGATAGTTCGTTCAGATTGACCATCGGTTTGCGGATGATATGCAGTACTGAAATTTAACTTAGTGCCCAACGCACTCTGAAGACTCTTCCAAAATTTCGACGTAAATCGCGGATCTCTATCCGAGACGATCGACACTGGAACACCATGTAGCCTCAAAATCTCCCGAATATAAATCCTTGCATCTTTGTTCCATAGTATAAGTCATCCTCACAGTAGAAAATGAGATGACTTCGTCAAACGATCCACTATCACCCAAATAGCATCGTTTTTCCTCACGGTTCGTGGCAGACCAACCACGAAATCCATTGTGATATGCTCCCATTTCCATTCTGGGATTTCCAACGGTTGGAGTAAACCTCCTGGTCGTTGGTGTTCTGCCTTCACCTGCTGACATATCATACACCTCTCCACAAATACACCAATGTCCCGTTTCATTCCTCTCCACCAAAATAACTTCTTCAGGTCGTGGTACATCTTTGTACCTCCCGGGTGAGCGGAGTATGGTGCACTGTGAGCTTCTTCAAGAATTTGCTTCGTAAGGGATGGATCCTTAGGAACACATAACCTCCCATCATAAGTCAAAACATCGTCTGCGGCAACGACAAATTTCTCAATACTCCCATTTTGTGCTCGATCCTTCATCTTACACAAGAACTTATCACGTGGTTGAGCCTCCTTAATCTTATCCCTCAAGTTTGGTTGCAAGACCAAAGATGATATGATTGCCTTCGAACCCTTTGAAGACTCAACTACCTCAATCCTCAACTCGGAGAACTCCTTTATCAAACTCTCCTGATCGGTCAAGCAAGCTAACTCATCCCTAGTCTTCCGACTCAAGGCATCAGCTACCACATTAGCCTTACCGGGATGGTAATGGATGGTACAATCATAGTCCTTCACCAATTCTAACCATCGCCTTTGCCTCATGTTAAGATCCTTCTGTGTGAAAAGATATTTCAAACTTTTATGGTCCGTGTATATCTCACACTTCCCTCCGTAGAGATAGTGGCGCCAAATCTTTAGCGCATGAACTACAGCAGCCAACTCCAGATCATGTGTTGGATAGTTCAACTCATGTGGTTTAAGCTGTCTCGATGCATAGGCTACTACTTTACCATGTTGCATTAAAACACAACCCAAACCCTGCTTTGAAGCATCACTATAAATAACAAAGTCATCCGTCGGATCAGGAATCGTTAATACTGGTGCCGAGGTTAGTCTCCTTTTCAACTCTTGAAAACTTTCCTCGCACCTCTCACTCCATTCAAACCTCACGCCCTTCCTTGTTAACTGGGTCATAGGAGTGGCGATAGAAAATCCTTCAATAAATCTTCTATAATAGCCAGCTAGGCCCAGAAAGCTACGAACTTCGCTCGCATTCTTGGGTACTCCCCAACTACTCACTGCTACAACCTTATCGGGATCTACCTCAATTCCTTTTGAGGTCACCACATGTCCAAGGAATCCAACTCTGTTTAACCAAAACTCACATTTCTTGAACTTGGCATACAATTTCTCCTTGCGAAGCGTCTCGATGTAACTCTCAAATGCTCTTGGTGTTGTTCCTTGTCCTTAGAATACACCAAGATATCATCTATGAAGACGATCACGAACTTATCCAAGTAAGGTTGGAACACCTGTTCATCAAATCCATAAAGACTGTGGTGCATTACTCAAACCAAATGGCATCACTACAAATTCAAAATGTCCATAACGGGTCCTGAAAGCCGTCTTGGGAATGTCACACTCTCTAATCTTCAATTGGTGGTACCCCGACCGCAAATCGATCTTCGAAAAGGTTCCGGCTCCCCTCAACTGATCGAATAGATCCTCGATTCTCGGCAGCGGGTATTTATTCTTCACCGTGAGTCGATTCAGCTCTCGGTAATCTATACACATCCGAAGTGACCCATCCTTCTTTCTTACAAGCGACCTTTGGTGCACCCCATGGTGACACACTAGGGCGAACAAATCCGAGCTCCGGCAACTCTTGAATTTGGACCTTCAATTCTTGAAGTTCCCTCGGAGCCATCTATATGGCTCTTTGGACGTTAGGGCCGCCCGGGGACTAAATCAATACTAAACTCCACTTGTCGGTGGTGGGACTCCGGCAAATCTTCCGAAACACATCCAAAACTCCCGTACTATAGGTAAATGCGTGGGGGACACCTCATTAGTACGAGTGTCGACTAAACTCACCAAGTAACCACGACATTCCTCCTTCCTTAAACTTCTCGGTGCCTTCATGGCGGTGATTACTCTGAATCTTGTCTACTCTTAGTACCATAAAAAGTGATCGACTCACCGTCCGAACACCTCAATGTTACCATCTTCTCACGACACCTTATATCGGCATCATGTCTATCGAGCCAGTCCATACCAAGGATCACATCAAAATCCATCGAGTTAATTAAATACAGGCTAGCGTCAAATTCTCTACCTCCTATCTCAATATTCTCGTCAATCATTGTATTAGTGAGGATCGTATTTCCTGACGGTAAGCTAACCTCAAGAGACTCAACGATTCTAATGCTTCTATGACCAATAGCATGATAAAACTTTGCAGACATAAAAGTATGTGTGGCACCAGTGTCAAATAAAGCAAAAGCAGGCACATTAGATATCATAAGCATACGACACCGTCTGGGATTCTCATCTGCGTCCTTTTGGGTCAAAGAATAAATACGAGCTTTTCCTCCGAACCTTGACCTTTGGCCCTTTGGAGATGACAATTGAAAGTGCATGCCACAGCTCCTTGCATCATGTGAGACACCCTTTCCATACAAACACTCTCCGCCATGATTCTTACCACACTTGAACACTGCAGCTTCTTGGTTTGAGGCTTAGGTCCCGACCTTTGATCAACCTTTGCTTGCTTATTAGAAACCACGGCCTTATTTTGATTCCCATTCCAATGCCTCTTCTTAAGTACTAGGCTTAGTTGGTATTCTTTGATCCAGATTGTGACTAGCCTCAACCTCTTGAGCTCGAAACACTATCTCCGTATACGGTAGCACTCCATGACCCGCCACGATGTGACGAATACTCGGGCGTAAACCACTCCGAAACTTAAGGGCCCTCTTCCGATCTGTATCCACCATGTGCTCCACAAAGAAGCTGATTTGGTTGAATTTCCTCTCATATTCTTCAACCGTCATTCCTCCTTGTTCAAGGTTCCAAAACTCTCTCTCCATCTTCTCTCGGTAGTCTTTGTGGGTAATCTTGTTCCATCACTATTTCCTTGAACCGATCCCATGTTAATGCGGCACGCTCATTGCCGGCCTCAACACTTGATAGCTTATCCACCAGCGTCCAGCATCCTCCACCATTTGATATTGGCCAAAAATAATTCTTTGCGCATCGGTGCACCCAATGAGCTCAAAGGTGCGCTCCAGTGACATGAACCATTCATCAACGAAAGCTGGTCCTTCTCGACCGTTGAATGTGGGTGGGGTGAAACGTCGGAATTGTTGCACAACTTGTGCACGAGTAGGAGCCGCACGTTATTGTTGTGGTTATCGACCTCCGTCACCACCACCAAGGTTAGCATTCGACCACCGAGATTATCGCACCTCGGTTAGGCAAGGCGTCCACGTCCACGAGTTGCCATTATCCTAAGGCATACCACACGCAACGATCCTTCAGTACTTACCCAACGAGAGGGAGAAATAAAATGGAGCGTTACACTGCATCTATAGGTTGAGCACCAGAGATTTCTAGCAATTATGACTTTCGCATGTCACACATATACTTATGAATTTATAAGAAAACAATTTCATGCCCAAATATTTTATCATAAAATTCTTATATACAAAATAGACTGAAGATGCATCTTTAATGCATGAATCATGGTTGATCTGGGAAACTGCATTTATCACATAATGAATGATCATAACTTAATGTACCTTGGAGTCGACGTGGAGCGGCAGAGGTGGATGATCATAATTGCAAAAAAAATATTTGACTACTTGCGAAAAAATGAAATTTGAGTTTATAAAAAGAAATTATTTTAACGAGTCTACAGAACCGTAGACCCGCTCCGATACCACTTATGTAGCGACCACTTTTCTAAAATATAATTCTTCAAATTTTAAGAAGAATAAATAAAAATTTTGCAGCGGAAATACATTTCAAAAATACAAACTTAATAATTGCAAGTAATCTTCTCGAGTCATTGTTAAAACAAAACATACCTTGACATAAAAATAAAACAAATTGAACACTTGTTCATAAACATAGTTTGAAAGAAATAACATTAAATAAATAAACATCTAATCATAGGCTTGATCATCCCACTCTCGATCGCATGCCACATCGAGCTCCTCAACCTGAAAGGGGGTAAAATGGTGGGGTGAGCTTCCAACTCGCTCAGTGTGGAGAGTACGCAATATGTCTACGTTAATTACTAAATATATTAGCAAGTATAAACAACATGGTGATAAATTCGATGCCGTCGGCTGGCAGAAGGCTTTATGCACAATTAAGTGCTTCGGTGATTTGCACATTTAAGTGCTTCGATCGATTGCACATTTAAGTGCTTCTGACTGATTTGCACATTTAAGTGCTTCTGACTGATTTCACGTGCACATACGAGACAATATATAAAGCAATTAAAATAAACAAAAGCGTAATAAATCCCCACACCTGGATAAAATTGTAGTTCTGAACTTGAATGTGATGAAGATGCTTGACTCGACAATTCTAGGCCCGTAAATTCTTGTTATTATCTACAATTAATAATAATGGTAATCACTATTATTATAATTTATAAATATACAATAACTGGGAAAAAAAATATGAGGCATAGATTAAAATTGAATTATTAATATTAATGAATACAATTAATATTTTAAATGGCTTGGATTTATAATTATTGATAAGCTGATTCAAGTAAACGTGTAGGAACTAAATATTTATGGACTGAAATTGAAGCAATTATAATTATGATGGGGATATTTTGAGAGAATTGGAGTGAATGGTTTGAAATAAAAATGCTAGAAAAAGAATTGGGGTCACTTTTGATAAGATTCAAAGAGTGGGGTCATGGTAGAAATTCAATGAAAATCAGGGTATAAAAACCCTAATCCCTAATTAATCGACCGCATTTCTCTTCTTCTCGCCTGATTCTCACTTCATCTCCCTCGGCCGACATTTCTCACTTCTCCCTCGGTTCTCTCTCAACTCCTCTGCCAGAAATAATCGATCTCTCTCCAAAAAAAACACACACACACACACACTCACAAGACTTATACACACCAAAGTGTGATCGATTCATACAGATCAAAAAAAAACAGAGATTAAACAAAAGGGCTTCAGCCCTTGTCCTCCGATGGACGGCGCAGCCAAGAAAGATTTCGACGGGAAGTCACAGCAAGGAAATAGAGGTAAGGAACTGGTTCTTGATTGATGGCCTATTAAATTTTCTAGTTCGGATTGGTCGTTGTATGGGGGTTCCGATATGGATTCGGCCATGAGTTCGGGCTGGATTTTAATTTTCAATTCTGGAAAAAGAGGTTGAGGGTTTTGGATTTTTGGTTAGGTTGTGAGTAAATTTGGGAAGTTTATGTCTGGAGTTGGGGAAAGGTTCTGGTGTATGGCTGGGAGTCGTGGTTGGCAGTGCAAAGTCGGTGGCGGTGCTTTTGATTTTTGAACATGGGTTTGGGGTTCAAATTGGTGAATTCAGGCTCGGTGTTGAGTAGTTTTGTTAGGCCAAATATTACGGATGAGAGGATACACAGTAGTTGTATGGAATTTTGATTACCTTGTAAGTAAAGAATCTGCAAGTTTATATTAACAGGAAAGTACAACAGAGAATACAAGGTGATGGTTTGTAGAATTTTACCTTTATTGTAGAATTTCAGGGTGCTGAAATTGGTTGAATATGGACTGCCGAGAAGAAGAGGTTGGTCGTGCGAACTCAAAGCTGGTGAGGGTGTTAAAGTTTTACCTCCGTTAGATTAGACGGAGACTGGATGGAACCACTAGAATCGACCGGATAACGAACGTTTTGAGATCGACCTCCTTGATTTCTTCGTTTCTTGTATTGTAAATTGTTTCTCTTCTCCTTAGTTGAAAAGTGAGTTGTGAATGGCATTTGTTGTTTAATTTTTTTTTTCACGTGGGATATTTGCAGAGGTATTGTGTAGTGTATAGATCAATTATTGTTGGATAATAACTTGTATTTATAGGTATAGATTTTAAAGTGTTTTAGTTCAATTAGGATTGTATATGATATATCTCAAAGAAGTTTGGATGAATTGAGGAACTGTGATGAGAGGAACGATTGGGAGTTCTTAATTATGGTTAATTTAGTTTAATCATAGTTAGTTTAATTATAACACAATATTAAATATAATTGATACAGTAATAATAATGTTAATAATGGTAATAGTAATATTAAAAATATATAATATTATTATTTATCTTGTAAAAATTTTTGGGTAACAATTAATATTGTTTAAAATTTGACTCGGGCCTAGAAATGACGAGATGAGACACAATGAAATAAAGTGACGAGAGTTAATATGACATGGAATGAGATAGTGAATTAATTAATTTGACATGCTGTTGTGTCAAGATTTAACACCTTCCGACCGGCGATCGCCTCCGAGGCCGAGCGGCCAGGCTTACGAGCGGCCAAGTCAGTCACCGCGGCGACCAAGGCAAGCACTGCCGATCGGCGACGTGCGACCGAGCCTTAGCCCGATGGACATGCTAGGCGCGGCCAGAAGGCCCAGGCGAATCACAGTGCCGAGCGATCGACATCAAGGCGATCGCCTCTCGATCTCGGCGACCGACCCTTGGCGATCGGCCGTCTCTCGGCACTGACGACCTACCCATGGCGACCGACCCTTGGCGACCTCCATCCACCGGCCGATGACGACCTCGAAGACCATCCAGTCGATCACCACCGACGGACATCCGGTCGGCAAAGGCCGAAACCTCAAGGCGGCCCCACGTGCAAAGGCCGGGACAAGATCCGCGAATCCGGGCCATTGACCACTGTCGACAGATTCCCTCCACCGGCCGACAGGCCGCCAAAGCTTGTCGGTAGGGCCACATGTTGCCCGACTCGGACACGTGATGGCCCCTTATTGGACCGCCCAGTGGCGCCACCACGCATTGGACTTTATTCGGACGGCCGGCATCTTCCTTGGACTTTAGCTTTGTGACCCGAGAGATCGCCCCATTAAAGTATTGGCCGGCAGACGATCGGCGGAATATTAAAATGGCCGGCAGCGATCGGCGGCAAAAGGACGGGACCCATTTGTCCCTATATAAGCAAGGCGGCTGCACTTGTATCGCCACGGGGCAATCTCACGATTCAAGCACTCAATACGAAACAATATACGGCTCTTGGCTAACATCCAACTCTTGGCAACAGCTTTCTTTCGGTCTTACTTCTCCGGCCTTTTCTCCTCGAGCGGATTAAGCGGGACGAAGAACACCTAGCTTCGCTCAAGAGCCGGATCAACAGAGTCTTTTTACACTCATTGTATTTAGATTTCTCTAATTAATACTTGTATCCACGAATATTTGTATTAATAACATCTCGCGAGAGCATTCAAGCCCGGGCCTAACAAACCCGGCAAATCTTGTATTATTTACCATCTCTCGGAAGTGCTCCCGCATTTGTTTGTTGTCCGTCTTCCAGCAATATTTAATCTTCGGATAGATATTTTGGGCAACAACAATTGGCGCTAGAAGAAGGGGATCCAACCCTCGATTTTTTATACCTACCGTCCCGAAGAACACTCACTGTTCTCGGGGCAGATACTTGAAGTGACACTCACTGCACTTCAAAGAAATCCTTCAGAAATCATGTCTTCCGCATCCGCGTCGAAGAAAGCCGCCCGGCCCGGCAGACCCCGATTCCGTCGGTCCGAGCCGCGGCCGATGGTGGAAGGTAGCCGCCGCGGCCGGAGGTGCTCGACCACGTCCGGGAAGGCGGCCCGAGCCTCTCGCTCGGCCGGTTCCAAACCAAGGAACAGATCGAAGGGGCCCTGGCCGTCCTTCAGAGCGACAGAGTGCTCTCGACGCGCCTCCAGTGCCGCCCCGGTCTCTCGCCGGAAGATCAAGCGGAAGCTTAAGGCACTCTTGGCCGAGCAAGCGCCAGAGGCTCTCGCCGCGAAGAGGCGCTCGGCGGCCGGGCACGTCTGTCTTCGATCGCACTGGCGGCGACCCGACACAGCGGCCGGCGGTCCGGCCCCGGCTACGAGGCAGCGGAGTTGGTGTCCGTCACCGGAGCTCGGCCTACCCGGCTCCCACAAGACGATCCAGCCGCCTGGCTCCCGCTCGCCAAATTCCCGAGGTCGGCAGCAGTGGGGTCCGGAGATCGGTACACGATCGCCTCGGCCCCCGCTCCCAAAGCCGATCCGCAAGCAGCCGAGCCGCGGCGATCGCCGCAATGCAACGTCAGATTGACGACATGAAGGCGCTCTTGCAATCCGGGGCAAGCGCCACCAGGACGATCGCCCCGCCAAGCGAGCCGCTCGCGATCGACATCGAGCTCGCCCCGGTGCAGCACACGATCGCCCCTCCTAAGACACCCGTGTACCAAGGGCGATCGGACCCCCAAGCACACCTTCACAAGTTCAACATCTACATGACCGGGTGTGGGGCATCGGACGCGACCAGGTGCCGAATGTTCCCTCTGACACTAGACGACCTCGCCCACCGGTGGTACACCTCATTGCCACCTCGGTCCATAGGCTCCTTTAACGAGCTGGCGCACGTCTTCACGGATTACTTCGCCACCAGGGCCGCTCGGCCAGAAGGTCCCCATCGCATGTGGCGGATCAGGCAAGGAGAACAGGAGTCCGACTCGGACTACATCGACCGGGTTGACATGATCATCCTCAACGGCGAGCCCGTAAGCGATGAGACCGCCCTCTACGCGGTCCTAAGAGGTTTTCAGGGCTTCTCGCCTATGTTCAGGCATCTCACGAAGACCCTACCGACGACCTACGCAGCCTTCCGGGCCAGAGCCGCAGATTTCCTGTCCAGGCAAAGGCTTCTCCTTGGCCTAGGAGTAGAACGATCGGCACCCGCGCGACGACCTCCAGTCTCCCAGCCCGATCGCTACTACCCAGCAGAGCCGGAGGACTCGATCCCCGCCTACAGTCCATTCTAACATGAGTGACTAGCCGCCGCCCGATCGCCAAGTTCGACCTACGAATAAAGCGATCGGCCGCCGAGCGACGATCGCCAGTCTTCCGGCCAATACTTTAATCATCAGCAACCCGGTGGACACGATCGCCAACTACAGTCCAGCATATAACATGACGGACTAAGGCATAAGATCGCCTCCACCGCACATCATAAAGCCATGGCCCTGGCAGTCGATGGAACCGGCTGCTTCGGCCATGCAAGGTCCCTTTCGGCCGAGATCGCCCGCCCTTCGTTTAAATACGAGGCCGGCGTAGTCGAGCCCTCCAACATTAATCGGTGGACTCATTCCACGGCCCGTCTCAACGTACACCGTCGAGGTCGGCCATCTCCATGGTGGCCGGGGTGGAAGCAGCTAACAAGCCGCGGGCGTGGAGTTGATTCATCCGACGCCCAGCGCAAGGACTCCTCTAGACCGAGACCGCACGCCTTTCGTTTAAAAACAAGGCGGCGCGGCTAACAGAGGACCCTCATAATAAAGTGAGCCACGAGGCACTCATTGTCTTTGTGCACCAAGACACGGTCATGGGGTCGGTCCATCGATCTCCGCGACCGTGCACGATTCCTCAAGCAAGCGAAACCACCAAGTTTCCGTGGGGATCGGCCAATGTTGTTTTTGCGGTACAAGACCGAAAGATAGCTAAGCCAATCGACCATGATTAAGCCCAAGTCCGAGTCTAAGTCGGCTCGGATCGCCGTCCTCATCCGACGCGATCACCGGCCAAGAACCACCTCGCCCCATGTCTTCAACATAGGAGCAAGGCAGGGGCAATTGTTGTGTCAAGATTTAACACCTTCCGACCGGCGATCGCCTCCGAGGCCGAGCGGCCGACTTACGAGCCGGCGGCCAAGTCAGCTGCCGGCGACCAAGGCAAGCTGCCGATCGGCGACAGCGGCAGAGCCTTAGCCAGTGGACATGCTAGGCCCGGCCAAGAAGGGCCCGGGCGAATCACAGTGCCGAGCGATCGACATCAAGGCGATCGCCTCTCGGATACTCGGCGACCACCCTTGGCGATCGACCGTCTCTCGGCACTGACGACCTACCCATGGCGGCCGACCCTTGGCGACCTCCATCCACCGGCCGATGACGACCTCCGAAGACCATCCGGGTCGATCACCACCGACGGACATCCGGTCGGCAAAGGCGAGCCTCAAGGCGGCCCCCACGTGCAAAGGCCGGACAAGATCCGCGAATCCGGGCCATTGACCACAATCGGCGATTCCCTCCACCGGTAAAGGCCAGCGCCGAAGCTTGTCGGTAGGGCCACATGTTGACTGACTCCGGACACGTGATGGCCCCTTATTGTGTAATATCCGCAATTTTCGATTTCCGGTAATTATTTTTTTTTCGGCGGAAGTCTGTTTTGACGACTCGCTCATGACCGTTTCGTCATTTCGAGAATGATTAATTCTACACTTTTTGACATCCGAGTTCGTTTCGGTGTCGTTTCGTTGAGTTCTGTGCTTTTTAGCGACTTTTCCGCACTTGAGTTCGATTCTTGCGAATCTCGTCCGAAACTGTTGTTTCGAGTTTCCCACAAGTCCGTTTAACTTTGTTAGACGTGTTGTGAGCTTCGGTTTGATTATTCGTTGTCGTATGGTGATTTTCGGGCAGTTGGGCCATTTTCGTAATTTCCCAAAGTTTGGGGTAATTACCTTCCGTTGTCGAATTTCGAGCCTTCGGGTGGTCGGAATCGTGTGTCCTGCTAGCTCTTAGATTCGTCTTTGTGAGTACTTCGTAACCGTATCTTCGGTTCGTATTCAGGTTCGGGTTTCGGTGTCGTTTTGTTGAATTCAGGATTACTAAACGACTTTTCTATGTATGAGTTCGTCTTTGTTAGATCACCATTAATTTTTGGCAACTCCAAAAATTATAAATCTTTGCAATATTATAGAACATCGAGTTAGCTTTCCAATGGTTCAAACGGTGAGTCAATCGGAGTCCGGACGAGAGAGTTATGGTCGTTTCATTTTGGCGATCACCTCCGGGAGCCTTTCGGCCGATAGGGGCGGCGATAGGATCTTACGCGGCGGCTTTGCATGTATATCGGTTGGGCCTATCGGCCGATAGGCGGCCGATAGGTCTCTTTGTGTTACACTATAAACGTGTCGTTTTGAGCGTGAAACTCATTTTCTTCCCGATTTTTCCACCGTGTCGCGAGAGAGAAGTATAGAGGAGAGTTCTTCATCCGGGGGTCGATTTTCATCATTTCTTTTCGGTTGTGAGGCTCGGATAATCAATCTAACGCGTGTTCTACGGATCTTAACACTTGAATCACTCAAGGTAATCTTCTAAAAAACCCATTTTTGGGAGATTTTGGGGATTTTGGGTATTTTGGTTGTTTTCGTCCGATTAATCCGATTTAACTTGGTATTATGATAGATTGATGATTATTGAGATGTATTACATCTTTTCCCTTGTTATTCCATGGTTGGGTCGTATCGATTCGTTGTTTTCGTCGAGTTCTTGATCGACGCCTTGAAGGTGTCCGATAAAATGTCATAGAGGGGTTTTCGGGCGTTCTACGATTATTCTTCCTCGTATGATCGATGATTTATTGATTATATGTTGTTAGGGTCGAATTCTTGCGAAGAATTCGAGTCGGAACCCTTCCGTTCGTCGTTTTCTTCAAGCTTTTCGATTGTGGGTGTATTCGTTGTCTTCGCCGGGGAATCGTAGGTGTTCGAGGTGTCCCGACTAATCCGTGATTGTGGGAGTGTCCGGCATCGATTATCGAGGCAAGTATCTTGCCCATACATTACGTGTTTTGTGGATATTATGGTTGTTAATCGTCGATATGTGCTAAATGAATATTTATAACCATTTTCAAAGGAATCGGTATATTTACCATCATGCTTTTCGTAAAGGTGAACCGTGTGTGTCGGGAATTAATATATTTAGTTGGATATGTGAGTTTGTGTGATATTAGTTGTGTCGTTCGGTACTGTTGAAATCTTGCGCGTCCTTGTGCATTGTATCATTACTTGGTCGTGAGTATTTGCTGGATGAACTGGCCATTCTAGTAAGGTACCTCGACTATATATACTTTGATTGACCTTCGAGGCTTGTGGTTTGCAACTGTGATTTTTGGAACGTGTGTGTGCGTTGTTCCTTCCACGGAGTGTCCGACGGGATGTCCGGGGTCGATACTAAGGGGTACGGCCACGGAAGTGGACTTGGGTGCGTGTGTGGATGAACTTCCACCCGGAGTGTCCGACGGGATGTCCGGGGTCGATACTAAGGGGTACGGCCGCGAAGTGGTTTCCCACCGGAGTGTCCGACGGGATGTCCGGGGTCGATACTAAGGGGTACGGCCGCGGGTTACCAGTTGTGGTTTTCATCTTGAGGATGACGTTGATGTTTTCGTTAATTGTGATATTGTCCGGAGTATCACAATGCTTTGTGCTCGGGGTCGAGAGACATTATATTTCGAGTCTTGGTGCTTGGCTAGAATGGCATAGGATTAATGTGTTATGTGTAATGTGTCCTTGTAAGTGAATTGAAGTGGATGATCGGGTCGTGGACCCTGTGTTTTATGACCGGAATGGTTGGGTCGTGGACCCCGTGTTTTGTTAAACGGATTTGTATTTTGAAAAAATGAACTTTGGGGCTGTGACCCTAAATGGCTTTCGAGGAATTAAGAACATTTTCAATTTCTGATGTTTTCAAAACTCCCGAGATTTGGAAATGTTTTCACAATGCTTACTTGCTTCGTTTCTGCTTTCAAGACTTGAACTATTTTTAACTAAATATATCTCGGGAAGTCTTTCGTTATATTCTCGGAATGTGTTGTGTATGGCTCGTATTTGCACTTTATACTTGCACTAGCGAAACAGTGGAGTTTTGCTAACCCCCGAGTAATCGGGGGGTGGATATCTGTATTGTGTCCAGGTACATGCAGGTGTTCGGGAGCAAGACGCAGGATCGGCACGAGGGATGATGAAAGACGAATGATACTAATCACACGAAGGCCAGTTTTGGGTTCAGTTAGTCGGAGTCCATTGTATTGTCTTTTCCGCTGTCTTATTGTTCATTGTTGCAAGTATTTTACCCTTGTGTGGGTATGAGTCTGGATGAGTTTATGTATTTTGATTTGTAAGTCTGTGACGAAAGACCAAATCGGTCTATTGGTCCGTTATTTTTGATTCGTCGGTATGTAATGTAATGTGTCGTTTTGATGTCTAGCCTGGTGGATCCTCACGGAGAGGGTCTGCGGCGTGTAATATTCCCGGTTTGATCTGGGGGTGTTACATATTGGACCGCCCAGCTGGCGCCAGCCACTGCATTGGACTTTATTCGGACAGCCAGCATCTTCCTTGGACTTTAGCCTGACAGCCCAGGAGATCGCCCCATTAAAGTATTGGCCGGCAGACGATCGGCGGAATATTAAAATGGCCGGCAGGCGATCGGCAGCAAAAGGACAGGACCCGGCTGTCCCTATATAAGCAAGGCAGCCTGCACTTGTATCGCCACGGGGCAATCTCACGATTCAAGCACTCAATACAGAAACAATATACAGCTCTTGGCTAACATCCAACTCTTGGCAACAGCTTTCTTTCGGTCTTACTTCTCCCGGCCTTTTCTCCTCGAGCAGATTACCGGCGGGACGAAGAACACCTAGCTTCGCTCAAGAGCCGGATCAACAGAGTCTTTTTACACTCATTGTATTTAGATTTCTCTAATTAATACTTGTATCCACGAATATTTGTATTAATAACATCTCGCGAGAGCATTCAAGCCCGGGCCTAACAAACCCGGCAAATCTTGTATTATTTACCATCTCTCGGAAGTGCTCCCGCATTTGTTTGTTGTCCGTCTTCCAGCAATATTTAATCTTCGGATAGATATTTTGGGCAACAACACATGCGTCAAAATAAAATGAAATGAATTTGCATGAGAATGAGATGAATTTAATGACAAAATTATTCGGGCATTGATTTAATAAAATTGAACATGTTTTCTATAATTCACAATAAATGTATATGCGAAATCGGGGCGTTACAGGTTAGCACACCGAAAATGGGAGAAAATTGGATCGGGCCGTTTTCTTGATATTTTTTCATAATTTGCCCCTATGGGTTTATAAAATTTGACATGCTTTTATTTGGGGTTGTTCGGATTCGAATCGGAGCTGATGCGATGAGAACTCGGTTTTCAGAAAATTCTCATAGTGGTTAGTACACCAAAAATGGGAGAAAATCGAGTCGGACTGTTTCTTCATTTTTCCACAATTTGTCTCTATGGGTTTATAAAATTTGACACGCTTTTATTTGTGGTTGTTCGGACCCGAATCGGAGCTGATACGATGAGAACTCGATTTTCGGAAAATTCTCATAGGGGTTAGTACACCGAAAATAGGAGAAAATTGAGTCGGTCCATTTTCTTGATATTTTTTCATGATTTGTCCCTATGTGTTTATAAAATTTGACACGCTTTTATTTGGGGTTGTGCGGATCCGAATCGGAGCTGATATGATGAGAACTCGGTTTTCGAAAAATCCTCATAAGGGCTAGTACACCGAAAATAGGAGAAAATTGAGTCGGGCCGTTTTCTTGATATTTTTTCTTAATTTGTCCCTATGGGTTTATAAAATTTGATACGCTTTTATTTGGGGTTGTTCGGATTCGAATCGGAGCTGATGCGATGAGAACTCGATTTTTAGAAAATTCTCATAGTGGTTAGTACATGGAAAATGGGAGAAAATCGAGTCAGACTGTTTCTTCATTTTTCCATAATTTGTCTCTATGGGTTTATAAAATTTGACACGCTTTTATTTGGGGTTGTTCGGACCCGAATCGGAGCTGATACGATGAGAACTCGATTTTCGGAAAATTCTCATAGGGGTTAGTACACCGAAAATGGGAGAAAATTGAGTCGGTCTATTTTCTTGATATTTTTTCATGATTTGTCCCTATGTGTTTATAAAATTTGACACGCTTTTATTTGGGGTTGTTCGGACCCGAATCGGAGCTGATATGATGAGAACTCGGTTTTCAGAAAATTCTCATAGTGGTTAGTACACGGAAAATGGGAGAAAATTGAGTCGGTCCAGTTTCTTCATTTTTCCACAATTCGTCGCTATGGGTTTATAAAATTTGACACGCTTTTATTTGGGGTTGTGCGGACCCGAATCGGAGCTGATATGATGAGAACTCGGTTTTCGAAAAATCCTCATAAGGGCTAGTACACCGAAAATGGGAGAAAATTGAGTCGGGCCGTTTTCTTGATATTTTTTCATGATTTGTCCCTATGGGTTTTTAAAATTTGACACGCTTTTATTTGGGGTTGTTCGGATCCGAATCGGAGCTGATGCGATGAGAACTCGGTTTTTAGAAAATTCTCATAGTGGTTAGTACACGGAAAATGGGAGAAAATTGAGTCGGTCCAGTTTCTTCATTTTTCCACAATTTATCCCTATGGGTTTATAAAATTTGACACGCTTTTATTTGGGGTTGTGCGGACCCGAATTGGAGCTGATATGATGAGAACTCGATTTTCGGAAAATCCTCATAAGGGCTAGCACACTGAAAATGGGAGAAAATTGGGTCGGGCCGTTTTCTTGATATTTTTTCTTAATTTGTCCCTATGGGTTTATAAAATTTGACACGCTTTTATTTGGGGTTGTTCAGATTCGAATCGGAGCTGAGGCGATGAGAACTCGATTTTTAGAAAATTCTCATAGTGGTTAGTACACCGAAAATGGGAGAAAATTGAGTCGGTCCAGTTTCTTCATTTTTCCACAATTTGTCTCTATGGGTTTATAAAATTTGACACGCTTTTATTTGGGGTTATTCGGACCCGAATCGGAGCTGATACGATGAGAACTAGATTTTCGGAAAATTCTCATAGGGGTTAGTACACCGAAAATGGGAGAAAATTGAGTCGGTCCATTTTCTTGATATTTTTTCATGATTTGTCCCTATGTGTTTATAAAATTTGACACGCTTTTATTTGGGGTTGTTCGGACCCGAATCGGAGCTGATATGATGATAACTCGGTTTTCAGAAAATTCTCATAGTGGTTAGTACACGGAAAATGGGAGAAAATCGAGTCGGACTGTTTTCTTCATTTTTCCACAATTTGTCCCTATGGGTTTATAAAATTTGACACGCTTTTATTTGGGGTTGTTCAGACCCGAATCGGAGCTGATGCAATGAGAACTCGGTTTTCAGAAAATTCTCATAGTGGTTAGTACACGGAAAATGGGAGAAAATTGAGTCGGTCCAGTTTCTTCATTTTTCCACAATTTGTCCCTATGGGTTTATAAAATTTGACACGCTTTTATTTGGGGTTGTTCGGATTCGAATCGGAGCTGATGCGATGAGAACTCAGTTTTCAGAAAATTCTCATAGTGGTTAGTACACGAAAAATGGGAGAAAATAGAGTCAGACTGTTTCTTCATTTTTTCCATAATTTGTCTCTATGGGTTTATAAAATTTGACATGCTTTTATTTGGGGTTGTTCGGGCCCGAATCGGAGCTGATACGATGAGAACTCGATTTTCGGAAAATTCTCATTGGGGTTAGCACACTGAAAATGGGAGAAAATTGGGTCGGGCCGTTTTCTTGATATTTTTTCTTAATTTGTCCCTATGCGTTTATAAAATTTGATACGCTTTTATTTGGGGTTGTTCGGATTCGAATCGGAGCTGATGCGATGAGAACTCGATTTTTAGAAAATTCTCATAGTGGTTAGTACACGGAAAATGGGAGAAAATCGAGTCAGACTGTTTCTTCATTTTTCCATAATTTGTCTCTATGGGTTTATAAAATTTGACACGCTTTTATTTGGGGTTGTTCGGACCCGAATCGGAGCTGA